>JBCEWC010004458.1:0-27285 GCA_038996855.1 Solanum aculeatissimum | reverse complement strand
CTATGATGGCTTGATCGAGGACTTTTGGGTTCTCCTTCGCCATGTCACATCTAGGCCCCCTATCCGGGTCATGACAGGGTACAACAAAACAAGTTATTGGAACTACACCTATGAGACCAGGTATGACTCATAAAATAAACTAGGGTCCTAGACTGAGTCATAGGTGTGGTGCCAGAGTGAACATTTTTAGACACAGAAGCTACAAAACCATGTTATGAGCCATAGTCTAAACTACGACTTGTAAATGGTTTCGTCTAATGAAATCTCAGAAATTTCCAAGGTACTGGACTTATTCGCGAGGGGTAACTACAACTCATGGAATAATCCATGGTCAATAAAAGACCCTCATGCTGTTAAAAATACAACAACTTGAGTTTTCTAAGTCCATCACACGGGTTCCAATACGATCATCAACAAGGCACAACAATTATACTCAGCATCGAAGCATTAAATTTTCACACTCAATACAATTCCATTAATTTTACCCCAACACCCCACATGTGTCAATTATGAGACTAACCCATCAAACAATAATACATTTCGACCACCATTAAAATTTGTGCTATCATTCATACACACGCAATCTCATGCCATTTTTTTCAATTAAATAAGTCAATTTAATTTCACTGACATATGACTACAAGATTTCAAGCAATGACCTACAAGAATTTCATGGCCAATTTCATTAGGCATATTAAACTCATTTTCCAGCACACATATATATAGCTTAATTCAAAGATGACTCCTCAATTAGTTTCAAGCGAGTATTATTTCACATGTATGGGCAACACCTATTTTGAGCACAAAAACTTCGGAATACCATACCTAACAACTTTTCCACCTAATGATACAAATTCTGGTGATATATGAAAATTTAAAGTTAAGAACATATCAAATTTTTCTCAAAGAGTTGAGAAATTGAAGAAGGAAGTTGAGATAGGTGAAACCTTAAATGGCCAGAGCTCTTTGAAATTTTACCAAAAAGTGTGGAGGTTGGCGGGACGGTGGTTGGAGACGTGGAGGAGACAGAGCTCTTAGGGTAATTTGGGAAATTTAGGCAAGAATGAGGGGTGAAATTATTTCACCCCTCTTTTATAACATTGACCCGGTGGGGTGAAAATTGGGCTCATGCCCTACGAAAGCCCGACTATGGCCCATAAAGAATTCTACGACCCGTGGGTCATGGTTTTGTTGTGTGCCTGAACCCTAATTTAAGAGATTGGCCTCACACACCCACGTACGAGTCGTACATGTAAATATGGCTCATAGGTTTTATCATAGAACCCCCCAACACTTGAGACGGTTTTAAGAATCTCACTGGGGTCCACGAGCCCCATTCATAACCCGTAATGTTATCTACGGGCCATAAAGTTGGCTCGTGGCTGGAGTGCACCAAACTTTGATTATTGGAAGTGCTCTACGAGTTAGTGTATGGGTCGTGGTATAGACCATGGCCCGTAAAACTTGTCGTAGAGTTAACTTCTTCTTTTTTCAGTATTGGTTTGCTGGCTTAGCCTTGTTCCTGCATATCCTTCATAGAACAAAATGTTACCCTATATACCACCAGTCCTAAGGTACAAAGTTACAACAAAAAATAAGAAAATTAAACTACCTACAAGTCCAGAAAGCTAAAAGCAAAACAAAAACTACTCTTACATCAGATATCTCGGGTTGCCTCCCAAGTAGCACCTGATTTATTGTCGTGGCACGACTTGGATGACTTGGTTACTCAGATTTCACCAAGTGCCCAAACTTCCATCTTCAAATTATCGGGCCTCTTCATGGACTAACAAATATTGAAGATGACTTCTTTTATCATTCAATCGGAACTTGAGTTGGCCTGATTCCATATCCACCAGTGCTCGCCTAGTGGCTAGGAAGGTTCTTTCCATGATGATTATGACTTTGAAGTTAACTTCACAATCAAGGATCATAAAGTCAGCAGGAAAGAAGAATTTTCCTACTTTGATGAGAACGTCATACAGTATCTCTACAGGCTTCTTCATCGTCTTATCAGTCATCAACAATCACATGCTCATCGAAGTAGGGGCTACCAAGCCTAGCTTCTTGAATATTGCAAGTCGCATCAAATTGATATTGGTGCCAAGATCACACAATGCCTTTGCAAATTCAACATCTCCAATAGTGCAGGGTATGGTGAATGCTCTGGGATCTTCTCTCTTTTTCACCAAGGACCTTATTACAATAACACTGTAATGGTGAAGATCTTGGGATAATGCTTAGCTCACCATTCATTTTTTGGTCAAAAGGTCCTTCATAAATTTAGCATACCCGAGCATCTTTTCTAATGCCTCAATGAGAGGGATAGATGGTATACTGCTTTAACATAGAGAAGAAATGCTAGAACTTACCTTTCTCCTTCTTCTTTTTGAGACTCTGTAGGAAAAGGAGGGGAAGGTCTAGGTATGGATTTCAACTTTTGTGGCGTCACTACCTCTTCGCTTACCCCATCCTTGGCACTAGCATCTTCGATCTCTAAAACCATCTCCTTGCGAACCTCATCATCACCAACAGGCATCGGTGGATCAATGGTTTGCTTTCCACCATATGTCATCACTGCCATACATTGCCCATCATTCTTTCGATTTTTCACTGTATTGTTAGGCAATGTACCTTTCGTATGTTAGTTTAGTTGAGTTGACATTTGACCAAACTGTTGCTTCAGCTCCCTGATAGATACAAAATGAGACTTGATCTTCTGATTAATGTTGGAGATGTCAGATTTCATCCCCTTTAGTGTCTCATCCTGAGCGTTAGCCTTCTTCATCAGTTGGTCAAACATCTCCTCAATCCATAAACTACCAGCCCCAGAGTCACGATTATATAGTGGAACATAGGCTCTATTCTTGTAACCATCTTTGTGACTCCAATTAGTATCTCTATCCAGGCCTCTGTTCTTGTCATAGTAGCCACCTCAGTTGTTGTCTCTGAAAGTGCCATCTCTATTGAAGTTCCAACCTTAGTTTCTTTGACCTTGGCGCCAATAGACTTGATTCGACCCTTGGGCGTTGGTCTGAAAACTCCTCGTCTGATCAGTGACAAAGAAAGTGTCCTCCTCATAGTAAGGCTTCTGATACATGGGTGTTTGTGAAGGCTGATGAGTTACTGCATTCACACGCTCCTTATTTTGCTTCATCAACAACTCCACATTAGTACTAATCTGAGCCAGCTCTTGTATCACATCCTCGTTTATGTGTGATTGTGCCGAATTAGTGCTAACAAAGAAAGAGCTTTTAGTTGTTGACTTATCTCTGGTCCATCATGCACAGTTTGTCTTGACTACTCTCTCCAATCATTGATGTGTTGTATTTTGATAGCATATCAACACCCTCAACTTAAAATTACTTCTTGTCCTCAAGCGACGAACTCAATCTACATAAGTAGTATAGTAACACACAGACCTCAATCTAATGGCATGCATCATATCAAACTCAAGCATAAATACCCACACCACTTCTAATCACATATCAGATAACTATCAGACAAACCAACACATATCAATACATTCAATAGTTTAACTATGATAAGCAATGTAACCTATACAGATCAACATTCACTAATTAGTCTAATATTAACAATGCAGTGCAAGTGCCCTCAGAGAAAGAAGTCTCATCTCTCACTCATGATGATGTTTTTCATATTCAATACTTGGGATTGCACAACCTCATTCACTCTCGCAAAAGATATTCAATACACTGTGAACAATACCATATGTTTGCCCCTATACTCATGATGATGACCTTCGACTAGTTTGACTACGATCACTTTAGGACTTTCTAGGCTTGTAACGTAGTCTCGAGGGCTTTGGTGTGATATTTTGGAAACATAGTGACTAAAGGCCCTCTTTGACACTGCATATTTTTACACTTTTTCCCTACCAACCTTATCTTTTTCATCACGTTCTCCCTTTTTCTCCCATATAAGGCTTTGTAGGGTGCCTTACTCTTATTTTTAACCCATTACCTTGTATTTTCACACTCTTTTGCTTTTTAGCACATTATTTAGGCAATTATTTATTTTTCTAGCACCCTTTTAAACATTTTCCCCCTTTTTCTATATCACTAGTTTCCCCCTCATTTTTCATGATTTTTCCTTACACCAGCCACCCTCAACTTAGACTTTTAGCATGAGTTGAGGTGCAAAATATCCATCCTTTGAACCAGGGCCACTATGGATAGCCAACCTCAACTTAGACTTTTTGCCTCAGTCAAGGTTCATGATGTTCAAGGAAGGACCAAGGTCAATTTCAAGATTTATCATTCATTAAGGTTAGGTTACTTAGGTTTTTACGAAGAAAGGGTATATATCATGCTCAAACATTAGGATCAAGGGATATATTACACATTTGGTTGGTTATTTAGGCTAAGTGGATTAGTAAGAACAATGACCTAAGATCCTTTCCTAACCAACTAACCTATAGTCTAAATCAGAGTAACAAGGCAAGTTCTGAATTGACACACAGTATATGAATTATGCAAAGAAGCTCACACACATATGACACTAATTACACTATCAACACAACCTCTCAGATCATGTTTTTCATCACAATTCAACCTAACTTATCATAACAAGCACCGTCAAACAATCAGTCATTCATGGTTTCTAACTAACAAAATTTTGGCAGGTATCATTTTTAGCAAAAACTAACATATGCCATAGACATCAGGACTATATGACACTAATACTACCTAAACATCCTAAACATGTTGGTTCAACATAAAATAAATATCCTCAACGAAAAAGAACACAGGCAAGAAAACCCTTTGGAACTAAAAATTGGGATAGTTATATGCCAAGGTTACTCAGACTTCACTGAGGCCTATAACTACCCACACCCTACCGAAAAAGATGTGCATTGTCTCTAATGAACACAAAACATCAAAATAAAGAATAGGGGTCAAAATAAAACATATCTCGAAGGGCCTCTCTTTTCTTAGGTTGCCTCCCAAGTAGCACTTGATTTATTGTCGCGACATCACTTGTACCATCTAATTACTCAGACTTTATCAATGGCCCAAACCTCCATCTTTAGCTCATCTGGCTGCTTTGTTGACTGACAGGTATTAAAGATGGCTTCTTTATTATTCAATCAAAACTTGAGTTGGCCTGATTCCATGTCCACCAGGGCTCTCCCAGTGGCTAGGAAAGGCCTTCCTGAGATGATTGGGAATTCGAAGTCGACCACACAACCTAGGATCACAAAGTCTGCGAGGAATACAAATTTCTCCACTTTGAAAAGGATGTCATATAGTATCCCCACAAGCTTCTTTACTGTTTTGTTGGCCATCAGTAATCGCATAGTTAAAGGAGTAGGGACTCCTAAGCTTACCTTCCTGAAGATTACAAGGAGCATCAATTTTATGTTGGCACCTAGATCACATAATGCCCTTGCAAACTTAACATCACCTATGGTGTATGGAATGGTGAATGCTCCAGAATCCTCTCGCTGCGGCACTAAGGACCTTGTATATATCGCACTGCAATGTTGGAGGTCTCGAGAAAGCGCCTGACTCACAAGATGCTTCTTTGTGACCAACTCCTTCATGATCTCTGCGTACCTAGGCATTTTCTCCAATGCTTCAAGCAGAGGGATGTTGATGGAGAGTTGTCTCAGCATGGAGAGGAAGTTCTTGAATTTATCTTCCTCCTTCTTCTTCTTGAGTCTCTGAGGGAAGGAAGAAGCAGGTCTAGGAATGGGCTTCAATTTCTATGGCATTAGCGCTACGTCACTCTCCTTATCCTTAGCATGAACATCTCCAGTTGCAACATCTTTATTCTCACCCATCTCCTTACAAACATCATCATCATCTACTGGCATTTGAGGATCAATGGTCTATTTTCCACCACACATCGTGACTGCTATACACTACCCCTTCTTCTTCGGATTTTGACCTGTATTGCTTCGCAGAGTACCTTTTTTGCATTGGTTCAGTTGAGTTGAAATCTGACCAAACTATTGCTCAAGTTGCTTGATAGCCACAGAATGAGACTCAATTTTTTGATTAATTATCAGACTTCATCTTCCTTAGTGTCTCATCCTGAGTGTCATCCTTCTTCAACAGATAATCAAACTTCTCCTCAATACGAGATGTGCCAGCACCAAAATCTCGATTATGCGGTAGAATATACAAACCATTTTGAAACCATCTCTACATCCCCATTCAGTATCTTTATCTTGGTCCCTTTTCTTGTCATAGTAGCCTCCTCCGTTGTTGTCCTTGAAGGCATCATCTCTTTTAAAGTTCCGACCTTGGTTTCCTTTACTTTGGCACAAAAAGTCCTGATTGGACCATTGGGCATTGGTCCAAAAACCCACTATCTAATTTGCAAAAAAACAAATGTCCTCCTCATAAAAAGGCTCCTCATAAATGGGTTGTTGTGGAGGCTGATGGGACACTATATTTACTCATTGTTGGTTCTGCTTCATTAGCAACTCCACATTAGTATTAATTCATGCAAGCTCTTGCATCACTTCTTCACTTTCCCCTGCTTTCACCAAACTGGCACTAACTGAGAATGAGCTTTTTGTAGTAGACTTATCTCTCGTCCCCCAAGCACAATTCATCTTGACCACACTCTTCATCCTCTATGCAACCTCCTAAAATGGGTGATTTATGAATGAGCCTCCCATGATAGTGTCAACAACAGCTTGGCTATTCTTGTCCAAGGCTCTGTAAAAGATCTCCACCAGGGCTTCATTAATAATTTTATGGTCTGGGAAACTCCTCAAACATTTTGTAAATCTCTCTCACGTAGTACTGAGCGAATCACTAGACACCTACTCAAAGTTGTTGATCTGTGTTTCAACTTCAGCTTCCTTGAGATTGGGAAGAACCTCTCCAAAAGGCCCTCTGTGATTTTTCCCAACTGGTGATTGAACTTTGTAGGAGCTCGGATAACCATAGCATTGTGTTGCTTATAAGAGGAAGTGGAAAAACACGGAGCCAAACGTCATCCATAGACAAATTCGGGTTTCTCATCATGCTTTTACAAATGAACACAACATTGTGTAGATGGTTATGCAGATCCTCTGATGGTTGGCCCGCGAACAACCTGTGATTCTACAGAATTTACAACAAACCACTCAACACGATAAACTTTGTGTCATCTGGGAGTAGGGGTAACACAATAGCCCCATGACATTCATCGCCATAGGGTTAAGATGAATTAATTCCACTAATTTGATGTGGCTTGATGACCCTGTGGTGGTGGGTTTAGTGGAGGTGGGTTGTCATTGTTCGAATTGAGTGTTGCATTCATCGCACCATCAACAATATTGTTCACATTTTCCTAGGCCATTCTCCCCAGCGTCCTTTGGATCTTTAGGTCAAACGGAGTCAATGGGTTGCCTTGGCTCCAAGTGTTGTGCATGCACTACACCTACACGCTAAACAAAAACAACAAAAAATTTAAATTTGGGAAATAAGGATTAATCCCCAAATTACTTGAACTAAACAAGTCTAGTCGTATTCCCCGGCAATAGTGCCAAAATACTTGATGTCACTCAAGCTACACCTCATTTTGAAGGTTAAAGTGGTCGTTGTCAAGTAAATAACCTACCAAGGTTAGGGTTGAATCCCACAGGGAATATGGTAGACTCCAGAATAGTTCAATTGCAAAGTAGGGTGATTAACCTACTTATCTCCTGAAAGAGGGGTGGGGTTTGTAATTGCAAAATAAACCTAGACTAATGCAAGTGCTATGAAATCGGTAGAATAGCTAACTAGAGTGTTTTGTTCCCCATGATTCCCTAACTCAATATTACCAGATAATTGTAATCTTATCTAGTGATTAGATGCAAAACAAGAAGTTAAGTTTACCAAATATTTTAATCCAGTTGTAAGGTAAATATCACCGTAGGATTTGATCCATCTTTGCAGTGTGACACTACTAACGCTTACCTATTGTCCTAGTTCAACCTCCCCTTGATATAGTTTGGTTGATTAGACGAGAAAATATCAATTGAATCCTGTTAATTATTCTCTTTTTCTATTCATTACCTCTTTGATCCGGCAAGTAACACTCGACGAGTTCTAATGTTGGCCACCGTTAAAAAGTATTTTAGATGAGGAGAATTAATTAATACATTCATACACACTTTCCAAGAATTATGAATTATTTAGTTTTACTTCGTTAGTTCTTCAAGGTTTCCACAATCCTAGTTATGGATTTAGATAATCATAATTAGTGTAGATGAAAGAATCATGATAAAAAACAACATAATTGAGCACTTACACAAATGAAGTTAGGAACGAGAAATCCAACTCTTCAATAGAAATCACAAAGTACGAATCAAGAACACAAAGATTATTTTTCTCTCTCTAAATCTACTGAACCTGTGAATTACTATGAACTTTCTAGAAACCTATTGAAAAATAACCTAAAAACCTATTTATAATATCTAAAATACAAAATCAAATCAAACTAGGAAAACTAAGTTGACGCAGTCTACGGGCCATATAATGTTCCATGGCCCGTAGTCTGGGTTTCGTGGACTATCTTCTACACTACTGGAGCATCTTCTACGAGACACATCTACGGGTCATATAAGATTATATAGCCCGTAGAGGGCTTTGTCTGTAACCTTTTCAGAGAATCTCTACTATCTAATCCTCAGGGCACGACATCAACTCTACGACTCGTGGATTACTTTACGGCTCATATGCACACTCTAGAATCTTATTCAAAAAATCACCTTTCATTTGAATTTGTTGCGGACCCACTTCTACAACCCATGAAATCTTTCATGACCCATAAAGGGTTTTGTAGATTACCAAAAACTACACTTTCAACCTACTTTGCCAAAAAATCATGCCAACCTTATAATCCTGCAAAACAAACATAAAAACACATCAAATCTACGAACATCACTTTGAGAACACAAAAAATTCCAAGTTTGAAGCATCAAAAGTGTTGTATTTTGACACCATATCAATAGTGTCAGCCACTGGTCGGTCATTTTTGTCTAAGGCTTGATAGAAGATTTCCACCAGAGCATCATCCACAATCTTGTGGTTAGGGACACTCCTAAAGTACTTTGTGAACCTCTCCCACTTAATGATGATCAAATCACTAGGCAACTGCTCGAAGTTTTTGATTTGATCCTTCGACTTTAGAATTTTTTACCTCGGAAAAAACCTCTCCAAAAAGGCCTTCAATATTTCTGCCCAGCTGGTGATTGAACTCTATAGGAGCTCAGATAACTGTAGTATTGTGTTACCTTTTAGAGATAATAGGAAGACACGGAGCCCAACGACATCCATGGACAGATTTTGGTTTCCCATCATGCTCTTGCAGATGAAGACAATATTGTGTTGATGGTTATGCGGATCCTTTGATGGTAGGGCCGCAAACAATCCTCTGTTTTGCAACATTTGAAGTAACCAACTCAAAACGATAAATTTTGTATCATTTGGTAAAGGAGGTAACACAATAGCTCCGGTGACATTTACCGTCATAAGGTCAAGCTTGTATTTATTACACGTGTTAGTCGTGGCTTAAAGGTTCTATGGTTATGGATTCACATCCTCAAGTAGTGGTGGGTCATTATTATTCTGATTCAATGTTGCATTTATTGCTTCATTAGAAGGGTTTTCACGTTATTCTGGGTCATTCTTCTTAGTGTCTTCTAGATCTCCGGGTCAAACAGAGTCAAGGGATTGCCTCGACTTCAAGTGTTTCGCATACACTACACCTATATACTGAAATAAAACAAAAACAACAAGAAACATAAATAAGGAAACTAAGATTTAATTTAAAAATTACTCAAATTAAACCAGTCTAAAGTCATATGCCTTGGCAACGACACCAAAATCTTGATGTCACCCGAGCTATACCTCCAAAGAGATGATAAGCGATCGTTGTCAAAATATATAACCTAACCAAGGTTAGGGTCGAACCCACAGGGAATATGGTTAGACCTGGAGTAATTTCAAGCTATTTGAGTTGAATTAACCTATGTATCTCTCGTAGGTTAGCAACCTTCATATTTTAACCCTGGCCTTGTTGGAATCGCCCAAAACTTCCACCACCCTTAGAGTTAGAAAATCCACCATCATACCGGGCTCTTTTGGAGTTGTGCATCCTCCTCTCCTTGAGTTTTTGCCCTCGATCTGTTCAGCATAAGTCATAAGCCTGGAGATGTCCATGTCCCAGATGAGAATTGCGGTACGACACTCTTTCACAACCAAGTCGGAGACACTAAAAATGAACTTGTGCATCCTTGCACGAGGATCAACTACTAACGTGGGATCATATTTAGAGAGTTTAGTGAACTTGAGGGAATAATCCCTTACAGATATGCTACCTTGTCGGAGATTGCTAAATTCAGTCATCTTAGCTTCCCAAAGTTCAAGGGGAAAGAAACGGTCCAGGAAAGCCACCTTGAACTCCTCCCAACCAACCCTAACATCTTCCGTCCTTTCCACCAACCACTGGTATGCAGCCAACTCAGCTTTCTCCTCAGAATTGACGCCCATAATTGTCATCACCTTCGTGAGCTCATCAATGAACTCTTGGGCATCCTCATCAACCTTTGAACCAAAGAATTCATGAGGGTTCATCCGGGTGAAGTCCCTCACCCTAGAAGCTGGAGTGCCACAATTCGTGGGGTTAGTTGGCCGAGCTTGGTTAGCTACCACTTGGGCCAACATGGACACCATATTCCGGAACTCAGCGTGAGTCACTTGTTCCTCTGTAGGCTCACGAGGGGCTTGTTCCTCATGCGCAGGAACCTATCCGGGGAGGCGAGCTCTTCTGGGAGGCATCTTTTGAAGAGCGACAAGAACACCAACGTTTAGGAATTCACATAAACAGTACACAACACGACATAAGGGACAATGAAGTGAGAAAAATTCCTAAAATGACACCATAGCCTCTCATTCATAGGTATGGTGCGCATCATACCCATGAAAAAGACTCTAATTGACGCAACATATTGGACTCAGAGGATCATTTACAAACCTAGGGCTCTGATACTATCTTTGTCACGACCCAAGAGTAGGGCCTAGATATGACATGGCGAAGGAGAACTCGAGAGTCCTCGATCAAGCCATCATAGCATCATCACACATATCATCGGTTCGGAAGCGCATAAAAAAAATAACAAGTAGCACATAAGTCTAGGGGATTTCAAGGCTTTGGACTCAAGCTATGGGGATATTACCGGGAATGGGATAAGCATGATTCACATAGCACATAACAATTATGTTCTAAGGGGTGAGTAAGTATGTCTCAAGCTTTGGGGGCAAGAAGGGTTAGGGACTTTCCACAGAGGCACATTTCTAATTCAACAATCACAATAACATAAGCGGAAACGAAAGCATAACGTAAGAATCATCTTCAAACATAGATAATCATATCGTTTCAGTCAACACATAGCATAACGTACAATAGAGTTCAATAGGTCCAACAATGCCTCTACATAAGATGAGACGGGGCCTCGACATAATCCTGGATCACTCAAGTCATAAAATAAAAGAACATAAACTAAAGATAAAAAGGTAGATGAAATTGGATATTGCCCTTGGAGTATAAGGCTCACCACAAGCAATGCTTCAAAATCTTCGCTAGTTGTCCAACGATGGATGGAAATCACCTCCGGTCCCTACATGGTTAGAACATGTAGACAAAGAGTATGGGTTAGTATAAATAATGCACTAAGTATGTGGGTATGCTATGCACGTGCACATGATCCTAGGACAAGACTAGATGACAAGGGCACACATGGTATGGAAAGAGTGTGCATAGACAAGGAGGTTATATCATAACAATATGCCATGTTATGTCGTGATGCATGAAATGCAACCCTATTTACATATCATAGCGGGGATGTGACCTCAACCGACAACAAGAGAGACCAAGCGAGCTACTACTTGGAATTGGACTACTTGCCAGGTAGATCCCTAGTCAACCCTTAAGAAAGGGGATACATAACAAGTCAATCCCATCAAGGGAGAATATCCATGGTAACACATGGTTTGACGGAATGGAGTATGGACCCTTGGAGATAGTCCACCCCGAATCCAATCCCTCGGTGCTAAGTCTCATCCCACGGGAGTACATATACATATATAAGCCATCAAAATAGAGGTTTGACATTTTGTTCAAAACAATGCATACTTGGGCTAAAAACCAAATCATAATTCAAGCTTTATTTCGTAATTGGGCTCAAGGGCCAAACCAAGTTTCCAAAACCAATGCAATAGGAGTAGATCATCTACCTAGAATATCATATCATGCCTTATCATAACATATCATATCAAGATAGTGTAAACACCCATAAATGCTCAAAGAGCCATAAGATAGACTTTATGTGATCACATTTAGTCAATTCCCATATCTTTATCAAAATCAAGTCATAACATAACATGAGGGTCAAGCCCTTAACAAGAGTTTCATCATAACAAGTCTTTCATGCCCATGAATGCCAAATCCAAGAGCCAAGCTAACTCAATAAAGGAAGAAACCCTACCAAAGCTAGAAAAAGCACAAAGTTTTCCTGTTGAATGAGGCTATCTCTTCTGATATAACCTGGACTTTGCCTAGCTACCACGGAAATGCATGGATGATCAAGGGTATCATGGGTATTGGACAACAACTTTTAAATCATCAAAACCATGAGTTCATGTCCAAAGCATGATGAAATCATCAATTTAAAACTAAATTCTTAATACCCATACTTGAATGGAAGAATTAAGGGGACATGCATTTTGAATCATCATAAAATCAATGGAAATCATCAATTAGGGCCTCAATACACTTTGAAATAAATAATTTAACGCATCCCACACTTCAATTTCAAGTAAAACTTTCATAATGTTAAAGACTCATCTTCAAGAAATTTAAAATTTATCAATTTAAGGAAAAAGGTTTTTGGATCTTCATTGTTGAAAGAAAAACCATGAATCAAGCTCACATACCTTGAATTTAATAAGTAGATTGAGAAGATTCTGATAAAGACTTGAATTTTTTTCAATTTCAAGCTTGGTCTTCAATGGAAGATGAGAGAAAATTGAGAGAATTTTGGGAGAGGAAATGAGAGCTTTTTTGAAAAAAAAGGATTAGGGTTCAATATAGGAGTTTTTAGGAGAGTTTAGAAAGTCTAAAATGGCCCTAGGAATAATTAAAATTACCATTTAACCATTAATAAAATGGAGAAGATAACTGAAATAGTCGCTGACGGAAGTACCCACACGGCCCGTGTAGTGGTTCACGGACCGTGAACCCTATCGTGTGGCTTAACTTGTTCATGCCTTGGCTTGAAATCTTGGAAGACTTTTTGGACCACTCCACGACAGGACTCACGGTCCGTGAAGCTACACAAGGATCGTACACTGGTCTACGGAGCCTCACTTGGTCCAGAATCTTGGCCCTGGGGTCTAGGCAGTCTCTGGACCACTCCACGGAGGCCCTCATGGACGTGAGGAATCACACGGACCGTGAAGTGGTCCATGGAGATTCACTTGGTCCGGGCCTTGGTCCAACACCCCTGGGACTCACTGGAATAGTCCACGGAGGGGCTCACGGGTCGTGAGCCTCCACAGGATCCCTTACAAAACTCCACCAACATGATTCCTTTGAATATGACCACTGAAATAGAATCCATGATCACCATTAACCAACCATAACGAGTTCAAAATGAACCTTGACCCACCAATACGAAGTTCAAAAATTTTTGGGTCGTTATAAGAGACTTGACAATATGATTATAATAGTGATGTCAAAATGGTGAGGATATTATTGATAACACTTGATAGTCCTAAGAGTCTTCATAATTGAACTCGAGTGATTGGTCCAAACTGATAGTCCTCTAAATGATTAGTCTAAACTTCCCTTATGTGGTGATGATGTTGATAGAGCTTGATGGTCCTAAGAGTCTTCCTGATTGAATTCTAAAGATTGGTCTAATTGATAGTCCTCCTATGTGATTGTCTAATTCATTCTTGAAAGGTCGATGGGATTGATTGGTTGAATTGTTGAAAGATATGATTGAGAACAGATTTGATTTGATGGTTGATAGGACAAAAGGTTTGATTGAGATAAAATTGATGGATTGATACGAGTTCTTATGAGACTCACCGATTGAGTTGATTAGTTTGATTGTTTATCAGCATTGAGTCTTGGAAGGAGTATCGAGCACTGAATTGAGTGAGAGTAAGTCCAACTCAAACTCATATAACTATGTCGCCAAACGTAGGTAAGGATAGAATTGCTAAGTCAGATTTTTCCTCTTGATTTGATCAGTCCTTAAAATAATAGAGGACTTATTTGATTGTTCGGATCCATTATGGATTCTAGTTGTTCTTACCCTGGTAAGATATTGAATGGTTGTGGCAACATCAACGGGATTGTTGTACGATTACTGACTTATAAGTGATCGTTGTTAGATAAGAGAAACTCCCATAAAAATTCTATATTCATAGTACTCTGATTGGATTTGGATTGGATTCAAATTGGATTGGAATGGATTAGTATTGACGGGTCATTGTCTACTCTTTATTCTTGTTTTATATAAACATTTGGCATTCTTGATTGATTTCTTTATCTCTTAATTTGAACTATTTGAGTTGATAGTATTCTACCTATATCTGTTTCATTCAACCATTTTACATACTCATACATTCCATGTACTGACGTTCATTTGGAATGCATAATTTTATGATGCAGAGACAAGTATTAGGGATCATCACCTGGCACATTATTGAGGGTTTATTCGTATTCAGCTGATTGGTGAGACCTCCTTGCTTTCGGAGGATTTTCATATTACTATCATCTAGCTGTTAGAATTTATATTTTCTTTTATTTTATTTGAGGTAGCCATGAACCTATTATCGGCACCATCTAGATAGTAGAGTTAGAGGTTCATAGACTAGACAATGATGAGTTGATGTTGAGAACTTTATCTCTTGACTTATTTTCTTTATAACTATTTTTATGTCTGAGAATTGGAGTTTAATTATTGGCCTATGACCTTTATATATTGAGATTGTCCACCTTTTTCATATTTAGTTTTCCATTAATATGTTAAACTATGATTGAATGAATGTGATGAGGTCAAGTGGTTTTCTTGGGGACTAGAAATAGTCTCTAACTGCTGGCCACGTCTAGGGTACCCTCTTGGGGCGTGACATCATCCTTGTTCACACACTCCAACCACTTCGTATAGGCAACCTTCTTAGTTTCTACTTCGCCTTGAACATCTCCATTCCACCACTAGTCTCCTTGATGATCACCAAAGATCCCTCTTGATACCTCTAGTACCTTAGTCGTTGCTCATCTAATGCAACCAACACTCATGTTCGACATGTTATTCATATTCCTGATACGATTTCAAACCCCCAAACCAATCAACTTCTCCCCCATCTCCAAGAAAGACGGGAGTCCTACCCTCCCCAATCTAATCTTCAGTTGATCATAAAGGGTCTTAGCCATCCTATATTGAGCTAATTCAGTAAGTTATTCAAGCTCCTAGACCTTCGTCTGCCTAGTCTGGTCCTCTTTTAATCTGCAAGTTCATCATTAAGAGCCTATATTAGGTAGTAATAGTTTTACTCGGAATAACCTTATAATCCTTATAAAAGGCCTCTATCACCTTTATAAAGAAGAAATAATTTATTTGAGTCTTAACTACCGTGCTACGAAATAAAACCAAGTTATTTTTCCCTATTCTAAAAACATGAGTTAGAAATTACCAACTCAAACGTTTCAGAAAAATCTAGGAGTGACACCCCACCTCCATTCCCTTCCCAAAATCAAAGCCTCCATGAACATCAATAATATCACTAGAACTTGTACCAATATGACCATTAAAAACTTTTTGATGTCTGATATGCCTCTCACTACCTCATCCAAATGCTCCCCAAAAGAGTTTTTTGACTTCCATATCTAGATTGAAGCGCATAAGCACTAAAATGTTCATAATAAGCCAACCAATAACTAGCTTAATCATCATCATCCTATCACTGATCCTCCTAATTTTCACCACACACTTTCTCAGGTCCCTGTCTACTAGAATACCTATTTTAGTTCTATCACTAGAGCCTCCTAAGTACCACAATTTAAACTCTTCCACATCTTGAGCTTTGCTACCTATCTGTCTAGTTTTCTGAACAGAAGCTATATTAATTCTCCTTTTAAGACTATTCATTAGCTCTATGGACTGTCTTGTAAGTGACCCTATGTTTCAGATCCTACTCTCAACTTAAAAGAATACATCTCCCTCTTACCCCTACTACCCTCGCCTTTGACCCCAACTGAAGACATGATCCCAATCCACCATTTGTCCCTAAAACCACTAAATAGGATAAACTAAAATAGATAAATTGAGAGATTGCAGTAAATCAAGAAGATACCAATGCTCGAGATCGACAACCCAATGAGATAATAGTTATAGTACATAGATATTAGTAATTCTAATAAAGTGTAATGACCCTTCCGGTCATTTTATGGTTTTGCAAGTATTTTGTCGATTTGAACATGCGTATAGTGACCTCAATCCATTGGTGATTTATTGGGATGGCTATTGGTTTGGTTATTTGTGAGTAAGGTGAATTTTTGAGTTAACCGTACCCGTAAGATGAATTTTCAAGTAAAAAGTCCTAGTAAATGGTCTTGGAGTAGAATTCTGACAATTCCATTAGCTCTGAAACGACCGAATTAGGATCGAGGAATGTCCGGTGTAATTATATCATGGATTTCAAATTTGGCCATCGGAATCGGTTAATAGTTGACTCAGTCAACACCCTCTGGAACCGTGCTCGAGATGAGAATTTTGATAGTGCGATTAGCTTCGGAACTTCAATTTTGATCTAGAATGTCCCTTTGTTCGATACCGGGGACACTCAGACGTGGTTTGACCCCCCCCCCCCCCCCCCCGAGCCTTCCATTAAAAGTTGTGTATAAAGAGATGGAACCCTCACTTTATTATGGGAAGCTCCGTTGAAAATTTCAACTACAGCGTTGGATCTGGAACGTCTAAATTTGTAGGGTTACATAGCTCATTTGTGAAAATCAGAATACAAACGAGCCCACGGTAAAAAGGGAATTGGAAGATTAATGGTAGGGGTGACGTGGTATGACCTCCTTCTGCCATGTGGCATGACCTCCTTCTGCCACGTGGTAGCAAGTTAGCAGTTGGCTTCTTATATATATATATAAGGAGTTTCCAGGCGATTATTATTATTATTATTATTATTATTATTATTATTATTATATACATATTTTCTCCAACTTTACGTGGCAATTTCGCGAGCATTTCTCACCCGATTTGAGTGATTCAAAACGCTACATGACTTAGATTTTCGCAAGAAACGTCGTGGTAAAGTCAGATTCAGAATTTGAAATGTATTTTGAGGTAAATTCACTGATTTAGTTGATTACTTTATCGGAATTGGTGAAAATTTTACGCGTTGATATTTTAGCCGATTCTTAACGAAATTAAGTGAAATTGGTGTCTAAATTATTCTACGTTCTAAGGAACGCTAGGTATCCGCTGTTTTTGTCCGATTTTTGAGAATTTTGACCAAGAAAGTTTTGAAAATAATGTTTCCCCGGTAAGCTCAAATTAAATATATATATTAATGCTAACAAAAAAAATCAATTCAACACTAAGAATGACAACAATGTTGAAATAATTTTTCTTTAATTTTGTATTAATATAGACAATTAAAATACATAACCTAATTTTAGTTTTTCTTTAGTGCTTAGTCATATAATTAATATTTATTAATTTATTTTAGCATGATTTACTACTTCTAAATTATGATCATTTTCATTATGATTTATTTATTAGCAATATTTATTTTATGAGATTTCATTATTATTTTTTTGCTAAATACTTTAGTCTCATCATTAATATCATATATTATATTATTTTCTTAAGAAATACCTTAGATATTTATATTATTGTAGGACTAGAGCAATAATTAAGCACAAGTTAATTCTATGTTGGTAAACTTACCTATATATACCATATTTAGAAAATATTTACCATTTATAGCAGTATTGTTTTAATACATATATAATTCACTTTAATACATAATGTAGATTTTTTACCAAAATATAAGTTTAATATATTTTAAGACACTAATAATACATCTTTATAATTTTAATACATCTTTTATATATAGTGTAATTCATTTATATTACATGCATAATTCATTTTTAATATATAGTGCAGTTTTTTCATCAAAATAATTATAAGACATTTAATACATTTATAAAATATATATATATTACATATATAATTCACTTTTAATACGTAATACAATTGCTATAAATGATAAATATTTTCCAAATATGAAATATCTAGGTAATAAATAAAAAATGTGTTTAAAAATAGTAAATACTTTATAAAATGGATTTAAAAAGGTAATTATTCCTTATATGTTTGTATGAATACTTTATCGAAAAAATTCGAAAACCCGAGAAATTCAAAAAAGACTCAAGTTTTATTAGTTGAGCTTGATTTATAGATTTGACATAAATGGATTCTAAACATTGCAACATTAAATAACATAACTAAGTAAACATTTACTATTGAATTGCTTAACATAGTTATAGTTTCACTCAATTACAATTCGTCACTACAGTTTAATAAGAATGACTATTAACGCCTATAATTTGTATATTAGCAGTGAATTACTTACCCTGTTTGTATATTGACAGCAAATTATATAAATGAATTTGTATATTAGCACCAAATTAGTTATCATGTTTGTATATTGGCAGCAAATTATACAAACGAATTTGTATATTGGTAGCGAGCTACTTACCCTATTTGTATATTGATAGGGAATTATATAAATGAATTTGTATATTGGTAGCGAACTACTTATTATGTTTGTGTTTTGATAGTGAATCATACAAACGGATTCATATATTGGCATCAAACTACTTACCCTGTTTGTATATTGGTAACGAATTGTACAAATGAATTTGTATATTGACAGTGAACTACTTACCCTGTTTGTGTATTGGCAGCGAATCATATAACCAGATTCGTATATTGGCGGCAAATTATACAAATGAAAATATCTATAACAAACGAAATTATAGTTATGAAACATAATTATGCAAATTGTAGTTAATGAACATAATTAAGATACTTATTAGTAGCTATTTGTGAAATTTTCTCTTTTTTTATGGGTTTGTTCTTGGGTTTTTCGTTAATTCACGTGGGTTTGTGGTCAGTGGCGGATCCAGTATTTTACGTCGGGGGTTCAAATATAAAAGTATAAATGTGCGAATAAACCAACAAAATACAATTTTCAAAGGAAAAGGTAATACATAGTCTAATATTATTTCATTACTTTTTTTAAAAAAAATAAAGTGAAATATTGGGTTGGGTTCCCCAAAGTCGAAATTAAATGAAAATGAATAATTAAAAGAAGCTAAAAAAAAAGAAAAAATCACCTAACTATCCCATATTTAGAAAATATTTACCACTTATAACAACATAATTTTTTTAACCATATATAGTAAATTGATTCTCATCCCAATTTCTTCTCCACTTTTTCTGTTAAATTTTGCTCAATTTTTTCTCCAATCTCTCATTGCTACCTTTTGCTAGAAATGGTAATAAAATAAAAATGTATTTAATTTTGGTAAATATTAATTTAAAAGTCATTCACTTATTTTATTTTTTCAAAAAATAATGTTTTAAGTGAAATTTTGAACCTGAGCATAAAAGTTCATTTAAAAAGAAATCTAGCACTATACTAGACTTTACTTATTGTTTAGTGGGTTGAAGTTTAATATATATACGAAAATTTGTAGATTAGGAATCCCCTTACCCCTCCCTAGTCCCTGATTGTGTTATATATTGTTCAAGATAGTAATGAGATGGTGTCAGCCATTTCTCTTTATCCGCAACCATAATCACAGTCCTGGATTTCTAACCTCCTTTTGGGGCATTTTTATCTTGGAGGCCTGGACTCTTGATCTGGGAATCATTCCTTGGATTGAGGTAATGATTCTAAATCCTTCTTCTTTTTTTTGGTTTTGTTACATAAATCTATTTGGATCCAACAAATTTTTTCATCAGGAACATATAATTTAGTAGCAAAAAATCCCAATTTATTAGAGAAGAAATGAGCATATGTTCTGTATAGGAATGAATCTATGTATATATATTGCAGAGATTTACTACATTACACTGACTAATAATAGTCCATGGACGAGTATTATGCGGAGTTAAGTCATACTGGATCGCAATTTGCAAGGGAATGTATTTTAGAAAGCATGAATTTTAAAATTTTCTAGTAAGCTTTAAAAGACTAAAGTAATTTGTGCAAACTCATATTTGAATTAGGCACACAGAGGTGGGACTGGATGGCGTGCCCAAGCACACACAACTCCTTATAAAGTGAATAAGATAGCTCTTTCAAGCATTCACATTTAACAAAGACAAGTTGCTTTAATATAGAAGATGGTCCATAAAAATTTAATCATTCACTACAAAAGTATGCGCAAAAAGATCAAATGTTTTCACTGTCGACCAAATTAGCGTATCTAAAGTCTCAAGGCTGTGCCCAAATACATACTTTACCTTTCCCAGTGGTGCCAGCAAGTGTTCCAACAATACAAGGATGAGCAGCCAAACGGTAGGGGACAGTAGGCATATCGTCACTTTGCAAAGTTCGAACAACCTTTTTATCAACAGTAGAAATGATATGGAGTCCATGTTTGTCAACATTAATATCCTTTCTCTTATGCTTCTCCCCAATCTTGCCAACGTAGACATGTGAATCATCCCAACCCCAGATTCCTCTGTACCCAAAGTGTATGATCTATCAGTTGAAAATGAATTGTTCTTAATTATAAATTAGTAATAGCAATAATGGTTATATACCTTAATGTGGAAATATATTCACCACTTAGGTTGTTGTGTGGTATCAAGAACTTCTCCTCATAGTTTTGTCCTCCAAATAAACCAATAGTATTGTCCGAGCTGTGTTCAACATGAAGTTAACTACCAACAGTTGATAGAATGACTCAACTTCACAAGTGCACAAACTAAACAAACCTTGTTGTTGCAAGAAAACTCCCAAAAGGTGAAAAGTAGGCAGAGTAAATTGGACCTCCATGGATAATCTTTGTCAATGATTTGGGATCATCCCTGCTAACACTCCTCAAGTCCCAAAGAGAGACGGTCTTGTCTGCAGAGCTTGTCGCTATAACATTCAGATCATATGGTTTGCAGTGTATTGTATTGATTGCGTCTCCATGTAATGTCCATGATGACGATGGCGTGCTTGCCCTTGAATCATATATTTTTAGCTCTCCAACTTCATCACCAAAGTATACACAGTTCACATCCTCCCCTCGATGACAGATGGAGTAGACCGCGTAAGTATCCTGATATACCTCATTGAAAGCCTCCTTTTCGACATCCAACAACATAATACGTTGATCATAACTTGAGGTAAATATCTGCCAAGTTGTTGAATGCCAAGGTCACAACTAGTAGAATCGGAATTTGAAATAATATAGAAAAGCAAAAGCTGAGTGACCTTGGACATGGAGAATGGCTCAACAGTGATTGCAGACAATTTGGAGAGATGAGGTCGACAGAGATTAATTCCATTACTCTCCTGATCTTCCAAGTTCCATAGCCCCAAATAGCCAAGCTCATCGCCTACCACAATTACTCTCTTATCTGCGGAGGGTAGAAACTTCACATCTGAGATGGCACCTTTGGCCACCTGGGGATTCAACTTCAATTGTAACCTATCCAAATCAACATCACTATGTCTAATTGGATATTCATTTCTTGTCAAACTCTTTATTGTTTTAACCATTCCATCATATGATAACTTTTTGGACAATATTTCTTTGAACTCACTCGGCATTCCTTTACTCCTACGAGATAAGCGCCGCTCTTCAACTTCATCTCTGCAATAAAGAATGAATAATACTTAACTATAGAGTGATGTGATTATTTTCTAAGTAAGAAATTTAAAGAGATTGAGTGTCTTTGCCGCTTGAAAATTCCTTTTTCCTTATCTGCCATTGTTAATACTCAAGAGAACTATACTATGTATGTGTTGTACTTATATGAGTAAAATTTTATTTGTAGAACACAAATATGAAAAGTCATATCTTGGAGGGAGGGAGGAATTAAGCCATGGTTGATTTGTTTGAGACATCAACTAGTCATTTCATGGAAAGATGTCAAAAATTTTCTAATTTAATTTTCATGTTTACTTGTTATTTTAGAGAGATCAAGAAAGGACAATTTTTTAAAACATATTTTACCCTCAATTTATTTATAAAGTTAATATTTTTGAAAAATATAGAACTTCTTGAAAATCATCAATGGTCAATTCATCCTTACAGTACCTAGACAATTTATAGGAATTGGCATATCCCCTTAATTAACTTACCCCCAAAGGAGTATTTCAATTATTAAGTTTCTAGTGGAAAATTTTGAACAATGTTTATATTATAAGGTTGATTTCGTTTTGTATTCATAGTTGTTTGATTTTTTATTTCATTGAAGGAATTTTTATAATGAAATATTTTGGTGGAAAACTTTTAATTGTTAGCAAAAATTATACTCCAAATGTTGAAGTAAATGTTTACATTATTTTCTTCTAAATTTTTTTACTTGAACACAATTAAAGAAAAAGTGGCTACATTTTTTCTATTTTTTTATTTTACTTTAAATTCAACTAAATAACAAAAAATTCATTAAATTAAGAAATACTTCCACTTTCTATTATATTGATAATGTTAAATGTAGTGAAATTTGAATTATGACTTTAATGAATACTCCTATCAATTAATAGAAATAAAATAATAATATCACTACATTAATTATTGTTTTCTTAATAGATATATCAAGTCAAAACTTGACATCTAATAGTGAACAAACGGAGTAGTTCCTATCCTATATACTTCCCAAGCACTTTAATGGCCACTTTAGAAAAGCCATAATGGAATTGAGATTCATGACTTGTTTGAAAAATCATCTTGATAATTAAATTTGATGTAATTCAAAGTGATTACACTATCTCACGTGTTTGATTGATCGTATAATTAATTGGTCAGTAAGTAACTAAGGATTTATTTGGAAAGCCATCATGTAATTGAGATTTGATATAATTGGGTGTAATTACAATCTTTGACCCATTTGACAGAGCAAGTAATTATTTGACGAGACAGAAAATGAGTGTAATTGAAAGGGTGTAATTACACTCTACAATTTCCAAGGGAGTATAAGGTGTAATTACACCATGTAATTACATGGAACTTTTTACAATTCTTTTCTTTCTTGTATTTTTATTTTTTAAATTTATTTTTATTTCTATTATTTTAATTTTATTTATTTTTTTATTCTAATATTTTCTAAAAATATTTTTTTATTATTTATATTTTGCTTCCTTATCATTCTCAACTTTTTTACTTCTTCGTGTGATTTCATGTAATTTTTCATATTTTTAATTTATTCTAATTTATTTTTTCATTAGCATAATTTTGTTAATATTCTAATTTTTAAACTAAAGGAGAATTTGTTGTTGAATAAGGTTATATTGTTACGTTTTTCTTTTCTTCAATATTACTAACATTTATAATATTAACATTTTTGTCAAATACTTTTAGTTTTTATGATTATTTTAATCAAAATATATCAATTTAAAAAATATAAATAAATTTTTAATAATATTAGTTAAGAACATATGTTTACTAATCAATATATTTTTAAAAGACAATATATATCTTACATATTTAATTTAATATTATTTATAAATACCTCTATTTGTCTAATATAAATTTTTAATTTTAGGATTTGTTTGGAAAACCACCTGGTAATTGGAATTACTAGCGTAGTAATTACCGCCCTAGTAATTAAATATGCTAGTAATTACTCTTTCTTGTTTGTCTGCTACAAGAGTGTTGTTTGGTTGCACAAGTGCAATTATAAGGTTATATTAAATTTTCAAAATAAAAGGTAATTATCTAAAATTTAAAATTTATATTTAGAAAAAGAAGGGTGTTGATAAATAATATTAAATTAAGTATTTAGGATATATGTTGTCTTTTGAAAATATATTCATTAGTAAATAAAAAATTCTTAACTAGTATTAGTAAAAAAAATCAATTTATATTTTTAAAATTAGTATATTTTAATTAAATTAATTATAAAAATGAAAATACAAGTTTTTATGAGAACATCATGAAATGGATGTTTGACAAAAATATTAAATATTACTCCCTCCGTCCAACTTTACTTGGCCCCTATTGACTTGGCACAGGGATTAAGAAGTAGTAAATGATAAGGGTAATTTTACTAAATCACCCTTTGAATATAATTAATACAATGTATTGAAAAATGTAATAGGGAAATAACTATGATTAATGACAAGGGTAAATTAGGAACGAAGTGTAAAATTATCTCTTGATTTCATAAACTGGACAAGTATTATTGGACATCCTAAAATAGTATAGGGGCCAAGTAAAGATGGACAGAGGGAGTATAAATATATTGTCATAGTAAAATTGTTAAAATATTTAATAAAAAAATAATCTATCTAATCTAACTAAATAATAAATGGCTTCTAATGTGAAATATCAAGTCAATATTACAAAAATAAATTAAACTATGAATATAACATAAGTTTTAATATATAGTTGTAGAATAGAGGAGTTATTATGGAATCAGGTTTTCTTTCGGCCAATCAGATTTAAGTGACATGGCGCAAGAAAAAGTAATAGGAGTAGGTTTCCTTTCAAATGACATGGCGATATTTGATTGGTCGAAATACGTCACTTGTACATGTGGCACATTTTTATTGACCTTGGTATGCAATGTCACTTGACACGTAGCATCAAGTGGGCTTCTAAGTTGAGATGATATTGAACCTAGTAAAGTAGTCATTTTTATAGCCCAAATAAATAAATTTGAGTTTTTAATTAAATATATATTTTATTAGAATTAATCAATTAATCTAATTATATTAATCCATAATATTTATTTGCACTAATATATTTTAAATTTAATATAATTTAAATCATTTTATATGATTACACGGTCGACCATGGGAAAACTCGAATTTGATGCTCCTTTCTCTTGTGCATAAATAGGTGATGGACCTTAATAAAGAACTTACAAAGTCATCATATTGATAAACCCCAATAAATAATGGGGAAATTTCATATATCTATATATTATATTAAAAGTGTGAAGGTCCTTAAAAATGTTGATTGGACTTTTTTCCCTTCAAACACTATGCTTCAGATAAAAACGTCTTTTCACCAATTTTTTAAAAATTATTATTTAATTATATTAATAATAATGACTTCTAAAATATATGGAAAGAAGTGATAAAATAAGGACTTCTGACAATGGAAAGACTCCTAAATCTACCTTATTTGAATCAAGAAACTTGTAGCTGATAAAGGAAATCTTAATTT
This sequence comes from Solanum aculeatissimum, assembly GCA_038996855.1. Classification (NCBI taxonomy): domain Eukaryota; kingdom Viridiplantae; phylum Streptophyta; class Magnoliopsida; order Solanales; family Solanaceae; genus Solanum; species Solanum aculeatissimum. The sequence continues at coordinate 1,848 of JBCEWC010004458.1, read as the reverse complement.
ACCATGAGTTCTAATTAGTGATAGAATCTCTATATATATGACCTTTATAAATAAATAAATAAATAAAAAGTTGAATAAGATTATATTGTTATTTTAGTTGTTTTTTTTTTAATTTTACCTCTATACATCGTTGTTTAATTTTTTTTTCATGTTGTCGTATTTTGTATTTATCTATCTAGATCCTTTATTTTCTAATAACGTGATTTTTAGTTTATTTTGTAATATTTATGGCATAATTCATGAACTCTACCTTTTTGAAAAAAATAGAAAAAAAGTTGACGGTGATAATTGATGATTTGTCTTGTCGGTGTGTAATGCATTCATTTTTTACATCAAATTTGGATTAATGGTATTTATTATTGAAATATCTATCTTACTACAAGTAATTATTTAATTTTTAAATAACTATGCATACTCGAATTTTCTCTTAACAAAATTAATTTCATGTTTCTAATTCAAAGGTTGTAAAATAATACCACACAAAGAAGGGAAGACAATCGTTCAAAGTAGCACTCATGCTTGGAGAGAGTAAGCAACATCAAATATCAATTTATTGTTTTTAGTAAGAACAAATCTAATAATAGAAGTTGAACCCGACAATTATTTGGAAAAAATTTATTTCTAATATTAAACTTTTAGAAATAATAATACTTAAATATATTTAATTATATTATTTTTTTTATTTTTGCACTATTCATTACAAATTCGTATTGTTAGAATAGAAATATACTAAGAATATATTAAAATAATCTATAATTTACCTATATTAAGAAAAAAGCTATAGATCAATAACAATAAAAAAAATTACGTTATGTTTGTTAATAAGAAATTGTCATCTAAAGTGTTATATTATTTTTACACGAAAATTAAAGTCAACTTTATTGCATGAGTATTCACCAAAAGCAAAATAAAGGCTTGAAAATATTTTTATACAATTAATTTATCTAATTTATAAATCAATAAATAACTTATCATTTTGTATTTTATTCTTATGATTAAATGGTATTTATTTTTCAATATGTTGATAACTTGGTCCTCATTAGCGTCTACTCCCCTTGGCAATGGAGCACATCGTGGAGTCATGTTTTGAAAATATCAAAGGACAAGGGTTAGGAAATTAGAGTCTTGAAGGCACGACATAGATTACAAAAGAAGTAAAGATTTTCTAAACGTCTCATATTATCTTGCTCATGGATGTGGCGTGCTTCACATCTACGAACAAGACTCTGCTAGACACGGCATGTTGGACTTCCTAGGATGTTTTCAAATCTTGTGCTCTGATACAAATTTTTATCACGACCCAAATCTAGGGCCTAGGCGTGACACCCAAAGGCTTTTTTTGTGACATTTTAAACTTTTGGCTATTTTTTTTAATCAAGTCTTTTTAATTTTGTTTATTTTTTGGAGTTTTTTTGCATTTTATTTGTTTTTGATTTTTTTTTAATATCATTTTTGTATAATTTTAAAACTATTTTTTGAATTTTATTACCCATGTTGTTGGACTTGTTGAAACTTTTTTTGCTTATTATTTTGGAAGAAAATTCCTTTTAAAAAAGAAAAAACTTTTTTGGGTTTCTTTTAGACCTTTTCTTTTATAATTTTTTTGACGTGTTTTCTGACTATTTTTTTTATATATATTTTTTTTTACTTTTTGACTATTATTTGGAAAGGTTTTTAAATTATTTTTTCTATCAAAATCTATTTTAGCTGAAACAAGATTCTTCATATAAAAATTTAATTATAATACGATATTTTTCTGGCTCAAACCTAATTTAGTTGGAAAATAATTCTTTGTGGAGGAATTTAATCATAATAAGGAAATCTTCTTCATTTAATTTTTATTATGTT
>JBCEWC010004457.1:0-27287 GCA_038996855.1 Solanum aculeatissimum | reverse complement strand
ATACATAATATTTAAAAATCTAAGGAACTTTATGAAATTTATTTTATCTTAAATAATTATTTTGAATTATTAAAATTTGAAGAAGCTCGATAGTTAATTTATGTTGTGGAGGGTAAAAATTGGATGTCAACACATATTATAAGTATGTTTCAGTGCACTTGGTGAATATATAATTAAAATATTTTTAATACAAATGCATTATAAGTATTATTCGTGAATTTTAAATATTTTAATACTATTTAAATGTATTACGTTGGAGTTTGATGAATTTATGAATATTTTATTTATTGTTGTGCCATTTGTTGTTGTTGGGTCTATTTGATGGCGTGGTGAAAGTGAAAAAGAAAAATGAGAGTTGAGATGGTGATTGTTTGTTGTTTTGTTTGTTGGATAAGTCATCTCTGGCGAAGTTGGATGGAAAAAAAAAATATTCCAGCGAGGTTGGATGGAGAAAAAAATGTTCCAGCGAGGTTGGATGGAGGAAAAAAAAAAGGTTCCAGCGAGGTTGGATGGAGAAAAAAAATGTTCCAGCGAGGTTGAATGGAGGAAAAAAATGCTAAACAAACAAGGATAAGTAGAGAGATAAAGAAAGTAATAAAAAGTTGTAATTATTAGAGACAATTATGCTATGGACTTTATTATGCCAAAAAGGGTAATATTTAGCCTAAAAGAATTCTTTTATGTAAAAAGGCCTAAACTTTATTAAATTTAGTCATTAACCTATTGATATCTCTATTTTCTCTCTCTTTCATACATACCCAAAATATACACTCTCTCTTACCTCGGACATTATATTTTCTAACCATCTTTGATATTCTAAAATGTGATCTTAATCGTTGATTTGTTAATTGAAAATGATTTTTTCAATGAAGGTGGTTATTGTAGTTGTGGTGATGTCGATAATAATTATCTGATATATTTGCTATACTTGCTCGGAGTGAAATAAATGATTTCACGTGTAAACATAGGCAAGTGATTTGAGTTACTATGAACTACTATTGCCATTTCCTTGAAACAATAGACAACCTTTATTGAAGCTTGAATCTTCAAAATTTTGAAAATCAACTTTTCACAAGTATGCTCTGTTTTGAGTGGATATTGTTGCAAAGGATTAGTTACATGTTGAGAAGCCTAACTATGAATTTTTGGTGATTCGATGTAGTTTTTGCATGAATTTAATGGTTAGATTCAAGGAAGAAGACGAAGTCTGTTATATGTATATTATTGTATATGAGTGCATAAATATTTCTTATATAATGATGTATATGTCAAGTTTTAAAACTTAAAAAAAAAAAAAATGAAAACTTTATATATTGTTGTATACCGAATGTATAATATTGTATATCAAATTGTCTTTTAGGATAAAGATTTATAATGTAAGTTTTGAGCTATACTTTTGCAATATAAGTTAGGTAATTATATATTCCCTAAGATTTTTCCGTTTTTATTTACCAAATCATTTTAAATATTTTAGAAGGTCAAATCATATAATTCCATTGCTCCAACATAACGCTCTGCTAAGGTTACAACAACGAATCACGTATTGCTTTTCCCTAAAGGAAAACAAAAGAAGAAATGAGCAAGAAATTTCCATTTTTGAGTCTCATTCACCAAAAGGCAGCAATAAAAGTGCAAACTTATAAGTAATTGTACTACTTGGGCATTGTGAAAATAGTGATGGAAAAGAAGGGGAAGTTAAAGGATGATGGTATTAAATTAGATTTTCTAGTAGGAGATGAAACTGTGGAGATAATCAACGTTAACAACTTTTCCGTGCCATGTCCATTGGTAGTATATTCGCCGACGACAGAGGGAATCTATCCGGTTTTACTATTTTTCCATGGATTCTGTCTCCAACCCGACTGCTACAACTCCCTCCTCCTACATATTTCTTCACATCGATATATCGTTGTTGCTCCCAAGGTACGTACAATATTCCATGTAAATATGTGTGATCAAACTGCATATTAGCAATTGAGAGGAAAGTGAGAGAAGCCATTATCTGTATCAATCTATTTATAGTTATTTCAACTCAACATTACAAAAAATAAAGGCCAAATTAAAATTAGTTTCTCTACCTGCATCATTGGCTTGATGTCTAAATTGTCCTTAAAATATGTTGCAGTTCTGCCTTATGACATCCCGAGGCGAAGTGAAAAAAGCAAAAAAAGTAGTAAAGTGGTTATCACGGAACAAGCTCGAATCAGTCCTGCCCGACAAAGTTCTTCCGGACCTCCTCAAAGTCGGCGTCTCAGGCCACAGCAGAGGTGGTAAAACAGCATTTGCCTTAGCTTTAGCCTACGGATCAAGCAGGAAGGTCGGATCGAGCACTTCAGGTACGGGTTCCCCATAACCCATTAGCTTTTGCTCGTTGTATTGGTAAAATTTTGAGATTATTGTCGGAACTTATAAACATCAAATCCTGGATTCGTCTCTCAGGAAGGACAACACTAGAAAAACAACCCCCTATCAAATTCTCAGCACTCCTTGGAATTGATCCAGTCGCTACAAGGTCTTTCTGTTTGTGCTCTCCCAACATTCTCCATTTTATTCCTCACAGTTTCGATCATTCAGTGCCCGTAGCTGTAATTGGTACCGGATTGTCAAATCAACGAGCATACGGTGTGTGTCCACCCGGTGCCCCAAATGGGGTTAATCATGCTGAGTTTTTCAATGAGTGTAAGCCGCCTTGTTACTATTTTTTGGCTAAGGACTATGGTCATGCTGATATTTTGGATAAAAAAAACAAAATGGCGACTTTGTTGGGTATTATAATGAAAAATGGAACAAAGGGATCAAAGGAAACTCTGAGGAGGACTGTAGGGGGGCTTTTTGTGGCTTTTCTCAAGTGTTATTTGGAAGGTCAAGCTGATGATTTAATCAATATTGTCGAATCGCCTGATATTCGAGCTCCTATTAAACTTGATCCTGTTGTAGCTCTCGACGATTAGTTAAACAAGATTGATATACTTATTATGAAATAAATAAGAGATCATTCCTCCTAATGGATTTAAGTGTGTGGAAGTTTAATTTGCATTCCTATATTTGTATTTTGACAACAATATATGAAGTATGTACGTTGAATAAAAAAAATGTTTGTTTGTTTTTATCCTTTTTAACTTCTTTTTTGGGCGTAAAATTTATCTCATACGCTCTTTACCTTCTCTTTAATCCTCGATGTATTGAATTTCCTTAGATCTGTTACGATTTCTATGAAATACTTTCTTTATTATTATATATTTCAAAAAGAATGACATATTTCTATATACAGAAATTGGTCATTCGTCTTTAAATTAAGTAAATTCATCTTTTATGAAAGGAATTATCCAACATTGTATTTGCATTAAATATTTGGTGACATTATCTCTATGTGGTGCATGCATGTTGATATATTCATCGATCGCAAGAGTTTGCAATATATGTTTAGACAAAGAGATTTGAACCTATGACAAAAGAGGTGGTTGGAACTTAGGACTACGAGCAAGTTAATTTACCAATCTTCACTAAGTGTCTTCTTTTGTAGGAAGACGATGAAATTACTCTGTAATTTTTAATCATGATGCCATAACAAAAGAACTTAAATGTTTGATCTTTATGTTGAGCTCATGTTTTGGCATGTCTATTTCATTATCCTTTTGATTACCTCCTCATATTTTACTGATTTCCCTAATTACTATTACCTTAAATGTTAGAAAATATAGTGCTTGGTTAAATACGTTAGTTTATGGCCAATTTTAGAAGCCATAATAACTGTCATTAGGGTGTGCAAAAATCAAATCAACCGATAAATCAAATCGATAAAAATATTATTAGTTTATTGTTATTGGGTTATTAGGTTATCAAGTTTTTCATGGTTTTTTTTAAAAAAATTGTTGGGTTATCGATTCAATACCGATTTTTACTATTGGATTATTGGGTAAACCGATAACCCAATAAGATTATAATAATTTACTACTTTACCCCCTTTGTAAATATTAAATATTAATAATTTAATAGTAATAGGACATTATAACAGTACTTATTTTAACCTTTACATTACTTAAGTGATTAGTTATTCACTTTAGCATTGTCTTTAGTCTTTACAGTAGTTAAGTTATTAACATTTTTCTGATTGATTAATATATTTTTGTATATATAGATTTGACTAATACTAGCATTCATAATGATTAATATGGAGTGAAACTCTTCTTTTTGCCCTTGAATGTGGACATTTGGTAAGCCCTTCTAACTATAAGTTATTTTAAGTCAGTATTTGCTTGAAAATAAATTAGAATATGATTATATTATGACCAAAGTATTCTATGATTAAACGTAGAAATGCTAAAGTAATAGTCTAATAGTCAATTAAACTGATGGTTGTCTTTTCCTTTCAAGTTTTGTCGCTTTCTTGGTTAGGAACTTGGTGAGAATTATGATCTAATGGATTTGAAAACAATTCAAGATCGTTTTATTGGACAACTTGATTTTAACTTTACTTTTAGTTTATAATTAACTAATTATAGCTTTTGTAAGTTTGTAAACATAGTCTTCGTACTCTATCTACTTTTATTAATGCAAATTCTTATTATCATTCTTATCGGGTAAACCGAAAATTGAACTGTTAAGGACTTAAAATCGATAAAAATTATTTAATTGATTTCTTATTGGTTTAACATATTTAAAAATTGAAAATCAATAAAACGAACCGATAATATATAAAATCAAATCGAACCGACCGATGTACACCCCTAGAAACTAAAACAAGTCTTTTTTTAGCAACAATTTTTGTAATTTTACCTGCAATAACAAAAGCAGCAAAATGTTTTGGATAAAACATTAATCTAATCTAGTTTTGGCCACTAAAATATGGCCACTTAAAAGTAATTGTTTTAGCAACAATAATATGTCTTTATCAGTATTCTAGACACTTTAGCGACTAGATTGCATGACATTTAAGTAATTGCGACTAAATATTTTTTAGAACAAATAAATATTATTATTAAAATGTAAATATATTACCGCTAAATCAAAACATTACAAATTAACATCATCCTTGTAGTTATTTGTCAATATCCAAATGTTCATTCTCCCTTCACATGAGGAAATAAATTAAAGTGACTTTACAAACCAATGAAGTTAAAAGAATAGCATATCACTAAAAAAGTTTACTTTAAATTTCATTGTTAATTTGTCCATAGCTTACAAATTTTTTCAATAATTCATCACTTAATAAGATTAGCATTAAATTACTATTTAACTACAAATTTGTGCGTCAATAATTCTTTCTTTTTTGAAGTAGAAGAAGAGGCCCTCCTCCTATACATGTTTTAATTTTATCTTTGTTTCTTTCTACAAACAAATTACCAACGCATTGTCGTAGGTGGCGTTCCCATTATCCAGTAGACATGACTGCTTGAATAGCTTGAAAGTATATTTATAATATTTTTAGTGGTTCTTCCGTTTTAATCTGTTTGTCTTATTTTTAAATAGTTTTTTTCTATTTTTTAAATCTACACAAGAAAATTTATGGACGGTTTGGTAAATTTTTTGTGATTTTTTTGGAACAGGTTCACGTGTCTGCTTGAGCAGCTTGTGAGTATATCTATAGTTTTTTTGTGGTTCTTCCGTTTTAATTTATTTGTCTTATTTTTTTATTTTTTATATATTTAAAAACTGCAAAAAAGAAAATCAAGGGCACTATGATAATTAACAATTTAAAATACTTAAAAGACATGTTAAAAAACTGATTGAGACTTAAAATTTTATTGGTGCCATTTAAAATGGGACAAAGAAAGTAACATGTATGTGAAAACAACGTAAAAAAATATTGTAATTCTCAAAAAATAATTTTATAAGACATGTAAGAAAATTGATTGGGTCTTAAAATTTTATTTGTGCCACATAAAATGGGACGAAGAAAGTAACATGCATTTGAAAATAATGCAAAAAATACTTTAAAATCAATAACTAATAGTTTAAAATATTTAAAAGACATAAAAAGTTTGATTGACTTTTGAAATTTTGTTAGTGCCTCATAAATTGAGACATGGGAGTAACATATATTATTTGAAATTATATAAAAAGTATTGTAAATAGTAATAATTGATAATTTTAAATATTTAAAAAATATTTAAAAAGTTTGATTAATTCTCAAAATTCTATTAGGGACATAAATTCGAACGAAGGAAATACTATGTATTATTTGAAAAGTACTTAAGAAATACTATAAATCAAATAATTAAAAAAATTAAAATACCGAAAATTTATATTAAAATTATTGATTCTCTAAATTGTATTTAATTCACATAAATTAATATATATATATATATATATATATATATATATATGCAAAAGAAAGAAAAAGGAACACCAGAGCCCTCAAGTTATATAATTAATAAAAAATGTGGTCATAACTTCCCATCATTAGAAGCAAATTAACAAAATAAGGGCGTCTGACCAAAAAAAAACATGTATTCATTTTAATTTAGATTTTTTAAAGTTGAAATTGGAGGTTTGTTTTTTGATACTTTTTGTAAAGAATATTAAGAATTTAAGGGTATTTTTCCAAAATATACCTCCAATTTCTATAAATTAGTAAAAGTCACCCAATTACTTAAATAACTTACCTCAAACAATATTCAATCAAATTTGCTCTACAAGAGTAATATCTAAAAATAGATCGTCACATAATATTATAGATTGGATTTCATATATGTAGCGCTACTGCATATTATTATAAATAACTTTTTATTTTGTAGTTGAAGATGAAATTGTGTTTGGTTATTATTAATGTAAATAATAATGGGTTGTTTACATGTACTTTTCTTTAAAAAAATATTTATAAATGATTTACCCATGAAATATAGTTTAATGGGGTTATTTATGCATAAAAAAATAGGATAAATTTTAAAAAGAAAAATATAATTAAAATGAAAACAACTTTTGGGTGTTTTTCGAATTTCTAATATAGCTTCAAGTTGAATTTAAAATTTTTATGGTCAAAAGGTAATAAAATTTCAAATAAAAAAAAGTGCAAAAAAGTGAAAAATTCTAATAAAGTAAAAAATGATCTAAAAGAAACAACATATGCATTATTTGCATAAGGGTGTGTTTGTTTCAGTTTAACCTCTTTCCCTCTTCAGTTTTAAGCATGTTAAAAAGGACAATTTAGTGTACTAAATTTTTATTATGTGAGAAAGGATCGAAATGCAGTGTTATTCTATATTTTTATAAAAAACTATTTTTACGATTCAAACTCGTAACTTGTTAATCTTGCTGGTTATTTATCAAGACTCTCCTTAAAGCATACTTGTCATCAGTGAAAAATAAATAGGTTTTGCTGTGGGATAAAAGTTTTTCAGTTAGTCAACAATGTCACTGTTAAGTGTGGTCCTCCATCTTGTATGGAAGAGCTTTTTGTCCACCATTCTACTTTATAGGAGAAATCTACTGCCGTTTTCTAAGGCTTTAGGTCTATTAGTTTACTTCCACGAGGATTAAGATTACTTAATTAAGTCAGTGTAAACTAAAAGAGACATAAAGTCAGTCCACTTTTCCCTCAAAATAATGCTACCAACCATTGATTATCGAGTCAAAATTTCAAACAATTTTAATCATGTATAAACAAACTAATTTTCTGTCAACCCTCTTGACTCTATCTAGTTTCGCCCTCAGGCAACAACTAAAACAATTCCCACAAAATGTGATGCATTTGCCATTGCTTGCAATTCAAAGTAAGGAAAAGTCTCTTAAAATAGGAACTGAATTTATTTTAAAAAAACAGTTGAATATTGCAAGAACAGATTTTGATTAAGGAAAAGTAACAAGACACAAAATTTGTGGTGGTTTGAGTAAAGTGAACAGAGTTAGCCTAGGTAGGATGTTCTTAATATAATCACTAATACTAAATTGATCCCAAAAGATACATGTTCACTTTGTTCTTTCTTGGACATGTGATGAAGCTGTCAGCAGAGAAGACTAAAGCTAGCTAGCCCACTCAGCTCATTTTGTTCCATTGCTTGTGTCCAGGAACCCATTTTGGGCATTTGGGGCTGAAGTAATTGGACATGACTTTTGAATTCAGAAGTTCAATAATAGGTGCAAATTTCACACACCGCGGTGTCTTGTACTGATTTATCGAAGCACCTAAGCTTATGGCATAATCCATGAGCTTATCAAATGTCCCAACTTCCACAATCCTGATCTCAAGAGGGCCTATGGATTTATCAGAAGCACGACCTTGGCGATAGACGCTGTTAAAGGACTCTTCAATAGTGAGGCAACAGTCTTCAAAGACTGATGGAGGGACCGGGGTTGAGCCATTAACGTTAATTTCCCAGAATAAGACGTAGTGGCCTGGGATGGTGGTTGTGTCCGCGTAGCTAGTGTACTCGGTAACATGTGCATTAAATGGTATCAAGTGGCTCAATGCATTTTTCGTGGCATTTTGTAGCTCAACTTCATCAGTCTTATCAGAATCAATGCTCAACACTACATTTTTCCTGCAAATGAAGTTGAATTGAGGCGCGTTGTTTTTGAAACCAGCAACTCTAAGCACATCACCAACCCTGTACCGATAGAGTCCTGAAATCGACAAAAAGTTAAAATCAATCAATTAAACTAAACTTAGCAAAAATGTGCGACAAACTAAAGTAGTATCCCACACATTTACCAGCATATGTGGTGACAACAAGCTCGTACTCCTGACCCATCTTGACATCAACTAAATCTACTAATTTTTGCTGTTCTTTCTCGTTGAGCATTTTGGGCGCGGAGATAGAATCCATGACACCATTGTTTCTATGAATTGGCAAGAACTCAAAGTAGCACATAGTCGGAATAAGGGTATACGCGACATCTTCAGGCTTGCAAAGGGGGTTAAGGTTGACACCAAAATAACACTCAGAGGAAGCATACATAGTGCATACTAGAGGCAATCCATTGCTATAATAATCAAGAGTAGGTATGTACTGCGACATCGTTCCGGTCACAATAACATCAACATATTTTGTATTAGGCCACAGCCTAGTAATAATCCCTTGCCATGATTTTTTGCTACATTCAGCCTCAATGAAATCTGCCAACTTAGGATCCGGTTTAAGAATTTTCATCACAGCCTCTCTCACTGAAAGATCAGTAATCAATTCGGTATTAATGATACCGGACCGAATGTCATCACAAAGAAGGGGCCAGTGTTTCTCCAGGAAGCGGATGGCACGGATGAAGCCAGAGGCAAAAACCGCTCCAACTCGGAGGACTTGTGCATTTTGGCAGAGTCCACAGAGCATTTGGGAATACATGCTCTGGTATGAATCAGGGCAAAGAATGGCTTCATTTGGGCTAGTGTAGTTTGTGTAAGGGTCAGGACGTCTGTTTTTGAAATGAGGGCTCTTGTAATAACTCGTTAAAACAGGGCGAGCTAATAATCCTCCTGGGGTCTTAGCTTCAGATTTTACGAACAGAAAGTACATTCCTTTGCCCTTCTCCAAATCCGGAACAAATTGGCTCATCACAGGCATCAAAAGACTATATAGCAGCGATCGTCTTCCAAGCTCTTCCTCTGTTGTTGGCATCAATTTTCTCTCCCCTCCTGACGTACCAGAACTGCATATGAAAATATGTAAGCCTCACCACAAAACAAGCAGAATGTAAAAATAACAGAATCCAAATGCCAGAATTGACATATGCAAATCTGTCATTTAGCAAGAGACTTGACACAAATACAAGTAGTATGTAAAAACAACAAAATCCATAATGCCAGAATTGACATATGCAAATCTGTCATTTAGCAAGAGACTTGACACAAAAACAAGAATCATAGAAAAAATGACAAACATTTGGACCTTGTCAAGAATTCAGAGATGGGCTGAGAGCAAAAGATGAGAGATTTATCGCCATTTGCAATGCGATTAATATCATGCTGAATATCTTCATAGGTGATGACAGGCATGATTTTCTTGAAAGTCTCTCTATCAGTGTTGCCATTAAGATTACCATAGCGCTTCAAGTATTCAACGTTGGCATTTCGAGAAAGTATTTCAGCAAGAACTCTCTTTTGCACCTCATCAGCTTTGGTGGTCACTTCTTCAATGAAGTGAAGAGCTTTCTTGTTTTCTTCTGCAACAATAAAATTGTTGGCTTTTTGAGAGTTGTTTGGTGCTTCAGGCATTGTTAATGTAATGAGTTAATGACTAAAGAAAAGAGTATAAGATGGCTTTAGGCAAGAGTTGTTATCAGAGGGAAACTGATTTTTGGGTGTGGGGATGATCAAGCAAGAAAGGGCTTTATATAGAAAGTTTTTGGTCACAGCTCTGTTCCAAAAACTATATTATATTTTAAAAAGATTTGTTTATTCTCTTTATCTCATAGGGTGCCTACAAGTGACCAATATTATTTTTTCTCAAAAGTGTTTACTTTTAAAAGAGGAAATTTCAGAAAAGATAAATTATAGCTCTGTTTTATTGCTCTTTGGATATAATTTTAATAATTACAAAGAATAATTATATTTTATTTTGCTATGTATTGTATAATTGCATTTTCCTTTTAATCTGCAATTGAAATATAATTAAAAGTTAAATACAGAATTATTGATTTTCTTTTATAGTAAATGATCATAATTCACTCCTTAAATCAGGCAGATTCAAAATAGAGTCCAAATTGAATATTGATTTTTTTTTTCATTATTAAAATTCAAAATACAAGTTTTATCACAAATATGAGTGAAAATTTTTATTCGAGATAAAAATTTTTTTATCTCAACATAAAATACATATAAAAATACAATTATTTTTTGGAGTGAATTAAAAAATACAATTGAAATAAAGAAGTAAAAATGAATTAAAAAAGAAATGTTACTATATTCATTTAATAATCTAAATACAAAAAATTATTGGTGTGTTTGTTTAACCATTTGAATGTAAAAATACAAATGAATACATCCAGAATATTCAGTTAATGATGAACATATTTGATATAAATACTAAAATATATAAATAGTATAAAGAATACATATACAATTGAAATGCAAATAAGTTTTAAAATGTGAAATGTATCAACAAAAAAATTGTTGGTTTATTTAGTTAAAAATTTGAATATAAAATACCAAAATTAGTTGGTGAAACATTTGAATATAACAAATTATATGAATAAAGTATAAAATACTAATTAGATTTAAATAAAAATACATTGAATACAATTTAACAATCAACAAATTAAAATACAATTAACAAACTTCATTAAGTTTATTGTCACTACCTTCCTTCCATCATGGTAGCAAAATACACCACTTGAAACCCGCCGAAAACCCCAACCAGAACCACTCATTTTCGCCATGTTAGCGTTGTCCTTTGTGCTCTCTCTATCCGACCCAGAACCGATCCGATTTGCCTCTTTCAAATCACGAGTCAGACCCAAGATCTCATCTAAGAAATTTCAACAATTAGTGAAATGATTTAATCTAACAAAATACAAGGTTAAATGTAAAATATCTTATTATAAGGGATATACACTAGATGAATTTCATCAAAATCGAATTTAGGTGGAGAAACGGGAATTAGTCGGATTCTAAATTGATTTCGTAAAGATAAGAGAGAATTCTAAATTGATTTGAAAAAGATTAGAGAGAACAGAAATACTTGAGAGAATTTTAAATTGATTTGGAAAATATGAGAGAGAAAAAGGAATACATGAGAGGGAAAAAAGATTTGCTGGGATTGGACGGGTTTGATGGCAAGAACCCCTCTATTATACTTTGTTTGGATAGTTGTTGTGTATTGTTTCATAATGTATTGTATTGTGTTGTACTGTATTGTATTATATCATACTGTATTATTCCAATGACTACAATGTTTGGGTAGATTATATTGTTCTTCGTCGTTGTGTAATATCATACATCCATAATTTGAATGATAAACTTACAAGAAATTGAAGAGTATGTGGTAGATTCCATGAAAAGATAGGATAAATGATAAAGTAGAATTATTAAATAAATAAATAAAGTAAAAAATAGAAAAAGATATTAAAGTAACGACGCAACCACACCAAATCGGTTGTTACATAAAATGGGTCTTTTTGTCATTACCTAACGATGGAATTAAACGATACGATACAATGGAATTTAAGTAACAATGAAAACAAACATTGTACTTAAACTAACAATACAATACAATACAATGGATAACAACCATCCAAACAGGGGGTTAGTGTTAAATTGATTTTTTGCTATAAAATAGATAATATAGTTATGAAAAGTAATTTTTTAAAAATATATCTATGTTCCATAAATATATAGCATAAGTTTGTTTTGTTGTGTAGTTTATGGGCCAGACAAAATTTTTGGGAAAAAATAAATGCTTTTGCATTTTTATGAGTAGAAGAAGTGTTTTTTAGAAACTAAAGAAATAGATTTTCCCTAAGCTCTTTTGAGAAAATATATTATAAAAAAATTTGATCAAACAGTAACTGATGGTTAAAATCATTAAAAAAAAAATTATTAGTCAAACGAAAATTCTTTTTCATCGAAAGTACTTTTCTAAAAAACATTTCTCATTATAAATTTATTTTAAAATTTTGGTCAAACAAGCTATAAATCTTTTTCTATTGCAATAGGTGGTTAGGGAAGTTGCAATATTGATAATTAAACTCATTCTATTTGGGGATTAATTTTTTTCCAATTGACATGACAACTTAAAAGTATAGGAAAGGTTGATTTTTTCATTCCATTAATAGAAGTTTAACCAAAAAATGACTCTAATAATTTGAGAAAGAGAATAGTTGTTAGGTAGGAAAATAAACCTACTTTCTTTAATTTAATGCAAAATAAATATAACCCAAAACAATATATAACTTAGAATTGTTTATAAGTTATGTTAAAGAAAATGTTCTCATCTAGGAAAATACATTTTATAAAAAAAAAGGTTAATTGTAAAAATTTTTACAGGTACTTATGGACCAAATATAGTTCTTTTCTATCTCAAGTTTTATACTTCATCATTTATTTAAATTAACGCTTGAATATTATTATCGATGTTTAATACTAAGCGGGCATTTGGTGACGTTTTATTGTGAAATATTTGATAAAGTCACTTTGTTTTCAAAGTGAAAAATGATACTCTATTTGAAAAATTAAAATTGTGTTTGTTCATGACTAAAAATTGAAGTTATTTTTGACTTTTTATGAGTAAGTTAAAGTAAAACCACTTTTTTATTATTTTTCAGTTAAAATAGTCAATAGTAAATTTACCTTTGGAAACAAGTAAAAATATTTCATAGTCAAATGTATCCTAAAATGCATCACTTCCCATCGTATACTCCAGCCTCCACTTTGTAAAATTTTGATGTGTTCCTATTTATTCTGATTAAATATAATACTATGAAATAATTCAAAAAATAATTTCCATTTTTTTCACCAGAATTAAATATTTTTATTGAAAGTCATTTTTCATTCGTACGATCGATATAATTGATAATGTTTATAAAAAACAAGGCATCTAACATTAGCTTAGTTAATATTTACTTTTAATAAGATTATATTCTTTTTGTCTGCACAATGTAATTGCTCACGTTGTTCTTGATAGGAGGGTGTAGAATGATAGAATATTAAAATAGACGATTAGTAGGTTATATCGATCATATATTTTCTTCACGCCAGAAGTATTAGTATCCTTTTTAACTTTATGTTTGTTTATTCTTAAATTTCTAGTATTTCTTGATTGTTTCCTTTTCTCCATTTTTAAAATTATTTTATTGTATTTACAAATTGAGCGGATTTTATTGAATATTATCTACTTTGTTAATTTAGTCTTAGATCTGTCATTATATTTTGTCAATTGTGATCACAGAATGCCTAACACAACTTTAATAGATGCCTACACCATTATATTTTGTCAAGTGATTCACCATTAATTAATTTATTGCACCAAAAGTTATTAATTAAACTATTCTTTAAATTTAAAAAAAAAAAGAATTCAACTTATCCTATGTTTCAAAAAAGTCACTAAATGATTTATTTGTAAAAATAAAGATTGCTCACCATGAAAATGTGGGCTATCCAATGGATGGCCATTTATAATATTCAATAAATAAACAAGTAATAACTATAGTCTTTTGTCTGTCCAAAGTTTGCAAGAATAAAGATAAACTGGATTAATTTAATTACCTAACTATTCAAAGCATTAATTTCGAGTATAGTTAAACCTCTAAATAACAAAGTCATTTGTCTTAATAGTTTATAATTATTATAGAAACACAGGAGTATGAAAAACATATACAGTATATGAGAAAATTGATTCCACAAAAACACAGATTTTTAAATATGTTAAACCAAATCAATAAAATAATTTTTATCAATTTTTGATTTATCAATTTTAAGTCCTTAAAGGTTTGATTTTCGGTTTACCCGATAAGAATGAGAATGATATATAATTTTCATTAATAAAAAATAAATAGAGTACGAAAACTATGTTTACAGACTTGCAAAATTTATAATTAGTTAATTACAAACTAAAATACTAAAGTTGATAACTAATTACTTAAAGTACCGTAAAGATTAAAATATGTAAGGTATTACTATAGTGTCCTATTACTACTAAATTACTAATATTTAATATTTACGAAGGGATAAAATAGTAAATTATTATAATCTTATTGAGTTATCGATTTACCCAATAACCCAATAGTAAAAATCGATATCGAACTGGTAACCCAAATTTTTTTTTAATCATTAAAAACTCGATAATCTAATAACCCAATAATATTTTTATTAACCCAATTAACATCCAAAATTTAAAATAAACAAATAGGAATAAAAATTAAGCAAAAAGTACCTTTTAAAACCTTTTTCCCATTGAGTAAATGGTGGAGCTGGCTACACAAAGGGACAACATGCATACACGTGTTTAAGAGAGAGAATGTGGTTTTGTGCTGTACTAATTTCTTACTCAAACACCTCTCTCTTTGTGTATTCGATATTTACATTGAAGCTTCATGATTTCAAAATTTACAAAAAAAAATAAATATATTTTTTACCAAGAATTTTTATATTTAAAACTGTAATTCAATATATTTCCCTATTCTTTTCTCTTACCTGAATTTAGCTAAATATATCTAAAATAATTTAATTACATAATTTTTTTATTATATTTATATTTTTTTAATTTAAAATAATTATATATTATTTTATTAATTAATAATTAATTATATGTCAAATTTTGAATATATTTCACATACATGCAACTTAATTTACTTAAAAATAATATATTTAAAATAAATTATATTTAATTTTAATCTTATATATTCGAGATACATATATCTCTAGATATATATCAAATACTTGTATAATGTATTTAAAGATCAAAATATAACATAAATGATGATTTTAAAAACTAAAAAAAAACTCACATAATTAGACCCCAATGAAATTTGTGTTATTTGTCCATCAATATAATAGCTTATCTACATTAAAATATTGTAGCAGAAATATTCACCTCGCCCAAAATATATAACAAGTAACTTTATAATAAAATGATATTTTATATGGAATAATTACCTTTTTGAGCCTTTTTATAAAATATTGATTATTTTTAAATATATTTTTTATTTATTCTCTAGATATATCATCTTTAAAAAATATCTTCTATAGTAAATGTATTAAAAATAAATTATTTATATAATATAAATATATTAAGTTATGTATAAAAATTATTTTACGTGCAATATAGATGTATTATATGTATTTTGATAAGAAGAAATTACCGTATGTATTGAAAATAAATTATATATATATTAAATTATGAAATTATAAGTAAAAAATATTTTTTAAATATAATATATTTAGATAATTTTTTTATATATATTTTAAAATATATTACACATATATCGAGTACAAAGAATTTGGAAGGATCCAGCGGAATTTTGATATTGGGATAAAAATTGATAAATATAAACATGTTTTTTAGGAAGGTTTTTACGTAAATAGTCGGACATATTAATATTAATTTATTTTAATTGATAGAGTATATCTATTACTATTACTATTATAATTGTCTGCTTAAACAGACAACTATTGATTGTGTCTGTTTCAACTGTTTGATTTTATTTTATTATTTTTTTATTGTTTCTAATAAATTATTTTCTCAGCTTCTTCAATTATGATTTTACTATATCGCCTTAATAAATTATTTTAAGTAATACAAATATTAGAATTAGGATGAAACAAATACAAAATATGTGTGAATAAGCAGACACGTCTCAATCAACATTTCTGCTTCAACTGCCTGCTTAAGCAAACAACTGCCGATTAACGTATCTGCTTAAGCTGCTTGATTTTACTATATTATTTCTATTTAATTATTTTTTTCAGCCACTTCAACTATGCTTTTATAAAATTACCCCTAATAGATTATTTTTCAGTTGTTTCAACTATGATTATACTATATCAGCTAAATTAATTATTTTAAATAATGTACATATTAAAATTATGATAAAATAAAGGGAAAAGGGTCAAAAATGCTCTTATACTATCAGAAAAGACCATCTATGCCCTTGTACTATTAGAAATATGTCAAAAATGCCCTGATACTAACAGAAAAGGATAAAAAATGCCCTTAACTTATACTTTGGTCCAAAAATATCTTTGTCAATGATACTTTAGTCGAAAAATTAATTCCTTATAATTATATTTCTAGGTGATGTTATCATGAAAATTCGTTCAAAAGTGCTTTAATCATAATATCACAAGTTTATCTTTAATTGTTCTTCTTATCACTTTTTAAAATATTAATTACACTTGTAAAAAAAAATTGTGTACGCCACTATATATTCAGTGAGTATACCCTTATTAATGTGTCTGCTTGCTAGCATACCAAACACTTGCCACTACTAGCAAGAACCCCAAAATATCATGTAAATTAAGTTGAATGCTTGGTTTGTTTTTTTAAAGAAAAACAAATTAAAAATATATATTTTTCCCCATGTCAATATGTCCTTGTCAAAACATCCCTTATATATCTAGTTTCAAATATTCATGTGTGTTTAATTTGCTTCAATATCATTGCCACAACATGCATCCCTCCACTAGTTGTCCATGCAACTCTACAAACCTTTTCGATATCTGTATTGAAGTTCGATTGAATTTAAATTCGCATCAAAAAGTTATATGTTAGAAAATAAAACGCTTTCTAACAAAGATAACTCTATCCACCACAATTGTTGTTGGTTAGTCTACTAAACTTAGGCAAGTAGACAAGATTACATAAAATATAGATAGGAGTATTAATTGCTTATGACTTCAAATTAATTTTCATTGGAAATGCCAGTGGTGTGGGAACCTTTTTATAAATAATAAAATAGAAAGTCAAAGAGAAGAGAGTGCACCAAAGCAAGTAGGACCACACCCAAGTGGGAGCTTAGTGCTTGGTGTTGGTGACAACGTAAGTATGTGAGTCGAGGATTTTATGGGAATGTTTTACATACAAACAGAAGAATGTGTAGAGAAATACGTTACCACATTTTCAATTATTCTTATTTTATCATAGGATAGAGTTCTTTTGTAGCTATAAGAGGGAGACACAGACAGTGATGCAAATGCTCGACTCTTGACTTCTATTATATTGCCTTCTTTTTTTTCATTCGATGCATTGTAAGATCTATTTTTAAGAGCAATGTACGTCCCTAAAAAGAAATATTCAGTTATCATACCAGAATTCTAGATATTATTGTATCGGGAAAATAATAATTTGTACACATGGATGCAGTCCGATGAACATGTGACACATAGAACCGGGAAAGAATAGTTTCATAATGGTTCCATTGATCGTGGAATGAAAACTAGCCGATTAACTTGCCCTTAGCTCATTACCCGGATTGCTAGATGGTCTTCATCGGAGAAAATGTAGAAACCCGTAGCCAGATGTCAATGAGAGACTCCTATCCCGAAGATAAATAAATGGATAGATACGTCAGATATATCTATGTGAGGTTCTACGAACTTCAGAAATCATAAAGTGAAATTATATGAGATGAGGTCAAAGTTCTGTTTGGACATGTAATTTGGATTTTGAAGTACTTTTTAGCTCATAAACATAAACCCTTCATAAAATGTGAAAACCATTAAAAGTACCTCAATTTTTTATACAATTTTATCATATAAGCAAAGGTTCATAATAAAAGTATAATACACTATTACAAACTGTTCTAAAAAAGAAATACAACATTTATTGATCAGACTTTAGTTCATTAAAATAAAAGTAAAATAAACATGAGTTATAGTATACTAATCTTCAATATAATCTTCCTACAGAGTCTTTTGTATAAAGCTAAAAATTACTTTTGTATTTTGAAGACTAGCATTAACAACATAAAATTTATCTATCAACAAAAATTACATTTGTGTAAAAAAATTACTAAAGAGACTTGCGACAAAAATGAGATAGTTTTGTGTAAACAAATAATATTTATTCCAGATTATGATTTTTTTTTCCTAACTATTGAAATTAGTAGGGGTCTAATTTAAAGTTACAGTAGGGCAGAAATGGAAATTAGTAAGCGTAATAATATTACCTATAAATTAATAAAGAGTTGGTAGATATAAAATGATGTATTTTTTTAAATTTTTTTTTTAATAAATTTGTGGGTCAATTTTTGTATTTGAATGAAATCATGATATGAAATTTTCAAATCAAACTTTTTGGAGAATTATAAATTTAATCTCATAATTTGAAAATGGTATCACTTGTCCAAATACTTATGTAACACCCCCAAATTCATCCTATCTATTCTGAGTAGGAACCCAGAGGAAACTGAGAAAAATCACTGGGAGAAAATCACGAGGGCCACCTACGGCCCGTAGGTGAGGTCTCGTAGGTCCCAGATAACTCCGTGAAATTTTTCAAAAGTCTGAGGCAAATGTACGACACACCCTGCGGGTCGTATATCATTCCATGACCCATATATTAGGTTTCGTAGGATTGATAGCTCAAAAATCAAACTTTTTAGAATATTAAGGTACGAGTGAAACAGACGGCCCGTATAAACTTTTACGGCCCATGGAATAGGCTTCGTAGGTCAAGGTCCCAGAAACCCAAATTTATGAACCTTGGGACCACGAGTTGTTAGACGGCCCATAAGTCAACTTACGACCCGTAAAGAAGGTTTCGTAAGTTCTATGTCAATTTCCAGTAACCAAAACTCTTGGACACCCTCACTTACGAGAGGCTGTTTATGGTCCGTTAGTGGATCTATGGCCCGTAAATGAGGTTTCGTAGGTCCACTCGACAGTTTTAAGAGGGGTATTTTTGTCTATTTCTATCCCTTTTAATTAAATCCCTCGATGTTTTGGACGTAATTTAAGTCCTACATCATAAGTCTAAGTATATTATCCTATAATACACACTTAAAAAATTCTTGAGAGCATCGAATAAGGAGAAGAGCGAGGGTTTCAAGTCCAAACATGAGGATCGATAGAGGGTTGATTGTTCATCCAATTTCCAAGTACTAAAGCATAGGAATGAGTCCATCCACACCCTTTTCGGTTGTTGAGTCAAGTTATGTATAATTGATGAGTATTGAAAAATTCTATGATCTTAATCCGTGAGTTATTTGCATCTATTTTAAGTATTCATGCTTAATTATGAACGAGTTAATGAGTTACTTACTGGTTACATAAGGTTTGAGGTATAAGATTTATATTCCTTAGTATGAGCTCTGAATTGCATCATTCTATATGACTTTTTTTGCCTTGATCATATGGAGTCCATGATTGTGATTGTCTGAGTTGAATGGATTGAGTATAATTGAGCATAAGGAGCATATTGCATTATAATTGCATGATCATTTGAGCATCTTACTTGTATTATATGATGGTCCTGATTGAATGGAGTCCAAATGACTGTCTGAGTCTGAGTCTTAATGGCATACATGATTGATTTCCCTGATTAGTTGAGTCGATGAGTAATTGAGTTGAGCTGAGATGAATCAAATAAGATGAGCCTATTTGATTGTGATGAGAATAATTTAGTTTTTGGAGAAGTATTGAGCAACGATATGGGAGCGAGTACATAATTACTCCAACTCATAAACTATATTGCCAACGTAGGATAGTCATACAATTAACTCTGGAGACTCATGTCCCAAAAAGATGGACATTTATTCTGAATTCAAGAGAGAGAAAGAGGTTGATCGTCCTTTACCTTGGCAAGTTTAGGACGGGCGTGAAAACCACGTCGCCTTCATTGTGCATCACCAAACTAAAGATGGTGGGGATTGAATGTCAGTTAAAAGAAACTCCTAAGTAAACTTTGATTGAGCATAATATGTTTTAAACTGAGTTGCATAACACCGAGTCTATTTTTTAAGCATGATTTATTTAAACTTTCATATATGTTAAGTCGAGTCATGAGATGATGATTTGAGTTTGAGTTGGGTTGAGTTCAGCTTTTCCTGTTTCCTTGAGCCATTTTACATACCAGTATATTTCATGTACTAACGCCCATTTGGGCCTGCATCGTTAATGATGCAAATACATGTGATAGGGGACTTCAATAGGCGCACCGTTGAGGTCCAATTTTCCTGTATCAGAGTTGGTGAACCCTTCTTGCTTTTCGGAGGAGCATTTTATCTTAATTGAGCATTTTTATTTCACTTGAGTTTGGGGTAGCCATGACCCATCATGGTACCTTATAGATGTTTAGAGATAGATGCTTCATAGACATTTGAGTAAAGGATTGTTGATTGTTATTTATTTTTCAAACTTGATTATTGGAAACTATTATTATGATAGAATTTTATTTATTTATTTGAGGACTATTTTGAGTATTCTTCCATTGTCGATTTGATGTGATGACGAGGTCAGGTGGTTCTCTCAGAGAATTAGCAATGGTTCTTCAAGTGCTGACCACAACAAGGGTACCCTCCCGGGGTGTGGCAACTTATTTCATCTCCTGATTTTAAAACACGACATGAAATTACACCTCCCAACTTCTATATGTCTTAACTCTCAAGCATTTCCATATTAATTTGTCTTTGGATCTTAGACCGACCACATAATTACATCTTCAAATTTAGTTCTAATATCAAGAAACTAATTAAACTCTAGTGTTCCATCCAATTCGATTATGTTCCATTGTCATATTGAACTTCTTATATATATATTAATCCAACTAATTCAAGATATATACTTGTATTGAAGCCAATGATTAGTTAGTTATATTCTCAGTTATGTAATTATGCACTGATTAGTTACAACGGTTAGTTCACTAGCTAATTAGTTAGTTATGAAGTTAGTTAGGAGTAGTTAGTTGATAGTGACAGTTGGATCAGGTTGTTAGGTTGTTAGTAGTCCAAACCAACATGCATATATAAGAGGTGCAATCCTCATGCTCATTTGTTCTTCCAGTTAATGAAGATTGAAATTCCCCAAATCATATTCTTACACTAAATTTTAATATGTTATAAGAGCCTCTGAATCTGAAGAGATCAAATTCATGCCATTAGATCACAAGGCCTTCGAAAGCATCTGCCATTGATTGAGCTCGAAGGAAATAGAATCATCAATAATGAATACTACACTTGCAGTCACAACTTTAGCCAATACAATTTAAGGAGTAGAGAATAATCCTAACTATCCTATGTATCTTCACCCTTCTAACACTCTAGGCAATATTTTGACATCAATTCAACTCACAGGACCTGAAAATTATTCACTTTGGAACAGATCCATGATTATCAACCTTCATGCAAAAGGAAATTGGGTTTTGTACTTAGAACATGCCAAAAATCTTATTACAAACTTGAATTAGAGGAGAAATGGGAGAAATACAATGTTTTTGTACTCGCGTGGATTATGAATACAGTCTCCAAGGAGCTACTAAGTGGGATCGTGTATACATCTGATACAACAATGATTTTGGAGGATTTGAATGAGAGATTCAACAAGGTAGATGGATCTAGGAGCTATAAGTTGTATAGAGAGATTTCCACATTGAACCAAGATAACATTTCAGTTTCAGGATACTTTACTAAACTACGCCTATTATGAGATGAATTCGATACATTAGCGCCTCCACTGCGTGTGATTAGGTCCAAATCTAGGATGTAGGTTGATCATTTACAGTATCTATATCTATTTGCTTTTTTGATGGGATTGAATGAAGTATTTGGGAAAGCATGCAGTTAGATTTTGATGATGAATCCCTTTTCTACTGTGAGTAAAACTTATGCAATGGTGTTGCTGATGAAAAACCAGCGTGTGACAGCTGGATCTAAAATTGGTGGAGATGTTCATGAATTCATGACTCTATATACTGGGAAAGGAGACTACTATACAGGAAAGGGACTTGAAGGTATGATGAATAGTGGTAAAGGAAAGGGAATCCATGATCCTACAGGGAATATTTCTCATGATCACGTAACATTTTATGCTGGAAGGGGTAGTCACAACACAAGCACCGAAACCAATAACTACAATAACTATAAACAAAAGAAGAATTGACATCTATTCTATGACTATTGCAAAATGGATGGACATACTAGGGACATATGTTATAGGCTTATTGGGTATCCATCAGATTGGAAATTCAAGAAGAAGACTGGACCAGATTCAGGACCAATGATTGCAGGAAGGGGAATAGTCAACCACACCTATATAGGAAGGGATATTGGAGATGAGATTGGACCAATGAATCCAGGTAATGGGCTAATGTATTCTGGGAAAGGACCAACTGGAAATGTGAGAAGTTATGATGGCCAATTGTAGATGAAATAGGAAGGACATGAATCTCAAATCTTAGCAACACAACCTACCTTCACACCTAAACAATACAACAAGATCTTTTAGATAATTGACAATGAAGACACAATACAAAATATGGCAAACACATCAGGTATAAAATTTTCACCTACATGTAGTGCATCATTAATGAGTTGCATACAGAATAAGAAGTATATGAGTTTGAAGAGTACATGTGACAAAAAAAGGAGAGTGGATAGTTAACTCAGGTGCAACAAGTCATATGAATTCTAAACTTAGTAACCTAGACAAAATATCTAGTTCAAATAGAAATGTAGAAGGAAAAGTGTATCTTCCCAATGGAGAAACAACAACAGTAACTCATATTGGCAAGTTGAGATTGCCAACTAGTGATACTTTGAGCATTAACTCATAATAGCAACTTGAGATTGGCAACTAGTGATACTTTGAGCAATGTTTGGTGGTTCCTGATTTTACGTTTGACTTATTATCAGTATCTCAACTAACTAGACAACTTAAATATTTTGTGAATTTCTTTCTTGAGTTCTTTGTGTTTCAGGACATCTTAGATGGAAGGGTGAAGGGGATTGATAGAGAAAAGGAAGGGCTTTACTATTTTCCAAATTGCCTTTCTAAAAATATCATGAATGTGGAACAAAGTTCACTGGTACAAAAGGTGAAGACAGAAGGAATAACATGGCACAACATGCTTGGACATCCATTAGTAAAGGTGTTGAAACACTTATCTCTACTGAAGAAAGGAAGAGATGAAGAAACATGTAATAAATGTCTAGTTTGGCCTCTTGCTAAGCAAACTAGACTTCCTTTCCTATCAAGTACATCTAGGACATATAATGTTTTTGATTTGATACACATAGATGTGTGGGGACCTTATAGAATTCCTACTCGTGTTGGTTATAGATACTTCTTAACAATTGTTGATGGTCATTCTAGAATGACTTGGTTTTTTTTTATGAAATTCAAAAGTGATGTCTTTAGAATTCTAAAATCTTTTCTTGCTTTAGTTAAAAATCAGTTCAGGTAATTATCCATGAAAAGCAACCATTCACACACTCCTCAATAAAATGGAGTAGTTGAGAGAAAACACAGACACACTCTTGAAGTAGCAAGGGTTCTTAGGTTTCAAGGTTCCATTCCAATTAGATTCTTGGGGGAATGTATTATAACAGTAGTCTACTTGATAAACAAAATGCCTACATCAGTATTACAAGGAAAATCACCTTATGTAGTGTTTCATGGCACCCAATCTACCTTAGATTATTTAAGGACAATTGGATGTCTATGTTATGTTACTAGACTTGACAGACATGACAAGTTTCACCTATCATGAATACACAGGAAGAAGTTGTCATGGAAAAAATATTAGAGAACATTGAGCCTAACACCAGTCAATCTGACCAAAGTACAAAACATTCAACTAGAATATCCAACCCACTAATATGGCTGAAGGACTATGTTACCAGTGTCACTGACCATCCATACTCTATAGCCAATTATGTTTCTTATCAACACTTAGGTCCTAGTTATCAAGCTTTCATAAGTAGTTTTTCAACAGAAGTAGAACCAAGTTGTTATGAAGAGGCTATTAAGGACCCAAAGGTAGGTGGCAACCATGCAACAAGAAATCACAACATTGGAAGAGAATGGAACTTGGGAAGTAGTTAAGTTACCTGACAAGAAATCTACTATATGATGCAAGTGAGTGTTCAAAATCAAGTACAAGGATGATGGCCAAATTGATAGGTTTAAAGCAAGGCTTATGGAAAAAGGTTATAGTCAGACAGAGGGTATTGATTATCAAGAAAATTTTGCACTAGTTGTAAAAATGGTCACTGTGAGATTCATTATTGCATTAGCAGCAGTAGAGAATAGGAAAATATTCCAAATAGATATTTACAATGCATTTTTACAAGGTGACTTATTTGAAGAAGTCTACATGGAACTACCTAAAGGATTTGCCAATTCAAGGGAAGGTCATGTGTGTAAGCTTGTCAAGTCCTTGTATAGACTTAAACAAGCATCCAAGCAATGGAATGCTAAGCTTATAGAGGCATTATGTCACTCAAGATATGTCCAGAGTCACTTGGACTATTCCTTGTTCACTAAAAGGAGCATTGTTGGGATGGTCATTGTACTAGTGTATGTTAATGACTTACTAATCACAAGTAGTGATCCCATGTTAATTCAAAAGACAAAGCAAGTACTTCATAGCCATTTTAAGATAAAGGATTCGGGAGAGTTAAGGTATTTTTTGAAGATTGAATTATGCAGGTCAAACACTGACATAGTGATGCATCAGAGAAAATATGTCTTAGAGCTTTTTTCTGAAGTAGAACTTGCAGGAGCTCGACCAACCTCTACACCTCTAGAATGCAATATGAAATTCACATCAGTAAAGCATGAAAATGATCATAATGAGGAGTTGTTTAATGATGTTGGGAAGTTTTAGAGAATGGTTGGAAAGTTGCTTTACCTAACCAACACAAGGCCTGACATTGCCTTTGTTGTTCAGACATTAAGTCAGTATATGCAGAAGCCTAAAGAGTCATATTAGAATGCAACCTTGAGGGTAATTAGATACATCAAAAGCAATCCAGGGTTGGGGTTGATTATGAGCTCACATAAGGAGTTAACACTGACTGGGTACTGCGATGCAGACTGAGTTGCTTACCTCAGCACTAGGAGGTCAGTTACTGGCTACATGTTGAAGTTTGGTAAATCTTTGATACCATAGAAGTCTAAGAAGCAGAATACAACATTGAAGAGCTCTACAGAATCAAAGTATATAAGTTTGGCTACATTGACAACAGAGGTAGTTTGGGTTACAAACTTGTTCAAAGAACTAAAAGTTGCATTGCAGACACCCTCTATAGTACACTGTGATAGTAAGGCGGCCATACAAATTGCGACAAATCTAGTGTTTCATGAGCGCACTAAGCTCATCGAAATTGACTATTATTTCATTAGGGAGAAGGTTCAACAAGGTTTGATCAAGAAAAGTTACATAAATACTAAGTACCAGCAAGCAGATTTGTTGACCAAAGCACTTGGTCGATGTCAACATGATTTCCTTTTAGCCAAGTTTGGTGTCTTGAATATTTTCAGTACATCCAACTTGAGGGGGAGTATCGAAGCCAGTGATTAGTTAGTTATATTCTCAGCTATGTAATTATGCACTGATTAGTTACAACTATTAGTTCACTAGCTAATTAGTTAGTTAGTTAGTTACAAAGTTAGTTAGGAGTAGTTGGCTGATACTGACAGTTGGATGAGGTTGTTAGGTTGTTAGCAGTCCAAACCAACATTTATATATAAGAGGTGCAATCCTCATGTTCATTTGTTCTTCTAGTTAATGAAGATTGAAATTCCCTGAATCATATTCTCACACTAAATTTTAATACCTTGATCTCATAACAAATTCTATTGAACCGTTTCCCCTATAAGCAATAGTCATTATATATATCTTTTTTAGAGTTTTAACATCTCGAGAACAAATATTTTTTAGAATTTATCTAGAGTTTTAGTGATAGATACATGATGAGAGATTTTAGGTTAAAAATAAGAGAAACGTATTTGTTATGTAATCCACTAGAAAATAAAATATAGCGTGTGATTGTATAATTTTTGAAATTATAGCTAGATTGAATAGATATATGTACAAAGTTGCTTTCTTAGTTATCTAGTTTTTCTTTCTTTCTTTTCTTTTTAAAGTAACTATTTTTTTATTTGATATGTTATATATATATATATATATATATAACTATAATAATGAAAATCTAATTTTTAAAAGAACAAATATTTTTTTAATAAAAACTTAACAAAAATCGAATAGGTTAGAATTAATTATTTTGACCCTTGTTTTAGCTCATTCCACCTCAAATAACTTTTGAATGAATCATATATTATAATTTTCACTCATTTTAACTATTTAAATTTAGTCTAAGCCACTTATTTAATATACTACAAAGTCAATGTGTAGCTATAAGAAACAACATGTTTGGGAGATCATCATGTTGCCGCAAGAAAAGTAGGAATAATATATGTGTACATTATAATTATTCAAACTCTATTTGTGAAATTAATATATATTATCGTTGTTTTAATAAATGATCCATACAAATTTCTAATAATTTCTTAATAATTATTATTTATTTCGAAATGAGATAAAAGGCTTGGGGTGTTCTCCTCTAACTGAACAACTTTCAAGTTAACCAACTTTGCTTAGCGCTTTTCTTCGGTCTTTCCCCTGGGAATCCATAGAAAGCAAAATGGAATGTCGTAATCTTACGATTAGTGTTAATTCAACACCTTAGGGGGTAGTTTCCTTACTGATTATAATTAGGGTGGGCATTCGGTTCTTCGGTTCGGTTTAGCAAATTTCGGTTCTGTTCTTCGATTTTCGGTTTTGAAAAAGTGTGCACCATATACCGAACCGAAATATTTCGGTTCAATTCGGTTTTTTCAAGTTTGGTTCGGTTTTATTCGGTGTTTTTAAAACGGTTTTTCGGTGCACACTAATGAAAAATAAAATGAGGACAAAATCAAA
>JBCEWC010004456.1:0-27296 GCA_038996855.1 Solanum aculeatissimum | reverse complement strand
CAATCAAAACAAACATGGTTCTCTTACTAACCATACCATACCATACCACCAAAAACCACCATCCAAACAAGTTGTTATGGTATAAGCGGTCGTTGTTCAAATATAGAACGTAACAACGGTTAGGATCGATCCAACGAGGAATATGGTCTAGATTTGGAGTAATTAAAGCAATTAAGACGAATCAATCGACCTACTTCTAGAAAAAGGGGTTTTTGATGTAACAATAACAATTTAAACCTAAGTTAAAATCAAACATAACTAGGGTATTGTGTTCCCCGTGAACTCCTAATGCAGTATAACCTAATAATTGTAATATTTTGTAGTGTGTAGCATGCAGAACTAGTAAGTTATGTTCACCTAATTCCTGATCCGACAACAAGGTAAATTTCACAATGCAACTTGGTCCGTCTACGAGTGTCACGTTACTAACCCTTACCTTGTCCCAGTACAACCATCCCTTGGTCCATTCAGGTTGATTAGACAAGTGTGCTCCCGTCGAATCTTTCTATTTATTTTATTCCCATTCATTACCCCCTTGGTCCGGCAAGTAAGAATAACACAAGTTCTAACGTTTGCAACCATTTAAAAGTAATCAAAATGAAGAGATAAATAGTACATGCATGCGCACTTTCCAAGGATTACAAATTATTTGGTTTTACTTAATTAGTTCTGCATGGTTTTCACAACCCTAGTTATAGATTTAGCTACTCATATTCGTTGTAGATGAAAGAATCATGTAATGAATTTTCATAATTAAACACTTACAACGAAGAATTAAAGAATAAAAAATCTAAAACTCTAAAATCTTCACGTAAATCACAATATTATAACCCAAAGATAAGATCAAAAGTTGTCCATATAAAATCTCCAAGAATGCGTTCAAACAATATAATAATATGAAGTCTAGAGTTCTGTATGTCTAAAAATACCTAAAAAATCTACTAAGAATAAAAAAAATCTAAATCCTAAGCTGATTAGGAAAACTGAAATTGGGTCCTTTCACGAACAAAGTTATGGGTCATAGATTTATTTACGGCCCATGGATTGACTTAGTAAGTTGCATCCTCAAAATTTGCCTTCATTGTTTGACTCGCCTCTTACGGACCATAGAATAATTTATGGACTATAAATGCCTTTTTCTTGTTAATTTTCAGCAACTATGCATATTCTCTGGGCCTCAAATCACGCACTAATGTACGAGCCATCAAACGAACCACAAATCATCTTGGTAACACATAGTTTCAACTTGAGAAAATTGGCCCTCACTGGATTAAAACTACAAAATCTCATCTACAGATCATAGACTGAACCACAGACAGTAGATGATCTCGTAAAACCTCAAAAGGCTGCAACTTGTCCAAATCAACACAAAAAATACCCAACTCCTATAATCCCACAAAATCGACATAAAAATACATCAAACCTACTAGAATCACTTAGATAACACATAAAATTCTAAGTTTAAAGCATTAAATGTGTCATATTTCGGTGGCACATCAACACCCTCAACTAAAAATTGTTGCTTGTCCTCGAGCGATGGACTCAATCTAACATAAATAGTACATCAAATACATCAACCTCAACTCATGGCATACATCATATCTCAGTAAATCACAGAAACCTAATCAAGCCATCAATGCATATACAAAACAGTTATCAATCAAGCTCATGAGAATCAATACATAATAGAGTAACTTTGACAGGAAAGGCAATGTACATAAGCTACAACCACCGAGATGGTCCACAGTTAACAATGTAATTCAAGTACCCTCACAAAAAGAAGTCCCATTTTTCACTCAAACTAATTTATTTTGATTCAATATTAGGGACTGACAAATACACTTAAACTCACAATAGATATTCCAACACTGTGTACAATACCATAGGCTTGCCTTTATATTCATGACCATGACATTCAAATAGTTGAACTAGGATCACTATAGGACTTTCTTAGCTTATAATGTAGCCTCAGAGGGGGGGGGGGGTTGGTATGATATTTTGGAACATAGTGACTAACGGCCCTCCTTGACATTGCGTTATTTCACACTTTGCCTTACCAACACTAACTTATTGTTCTCTTTTTTTCCATTTCAAACACTTTCAAGTGCATTTTATTCTTTTTTTCAGCTCATTGCCTTTTATTTTTCTCAATTCTATTTCTTTTCAGCTCATATTTTTTTGTATTTATTTATTTTTCACACCTGATTCATGTTTTCCCTTTGCCATGTATTACTATGCTTCTTTTCTCATCTTGCTATGATTTCTTTGCAACAGCCACCCTCAACTTAAGTTTTTGGCCTGAGTTGAGGTGCACGATATCCAACCTATGAACTAGGACCACTTTTTAGTAGCCGCCCTCAACTTAGATTTTTAGCTTGAGTTGAGGTGCACAATATTCAAGGAGAGACCGAGGCCAAATTCAAGATTACGCAGATAAAAAGATTTGATTGCTCAGGTATTTACAAAGAAAGGGTACATGTATGGCTTGAACATTAGGATCAAGGGATACATACTGCTTTTGGTTGGTTATTTTAGGCTAAGTGGACTATGATGAACATTGGCCTATGATCCTTTCCTTACCAACTAACCTACAGTCTCAGTCAGAGTAATAAGGCAAATTCTGGATTGAAACAAAGTATAAAAACTACACAATTAGGCTTACACACACTTGGCAGTGAAGTACATTATCAATATAGACTCTCAGATCATACTTTTTATCACAATTAACCCTATCTTATCAAAACGAACATTGTCAACTACTGATGTAACATGATTGTTATAAAAACTACCTATCAACACATCATCAATTTAAAAAATAAAGGGGTATTATTTTTTTAGTATAAAATAACATATGTCACAAATATCAGTACAATAAGTTATCAATACTTCTTATACATCCCAAATGTACTGGTTCAATAGAAAGTAAATGACCTTAGGGAAAGAACACAGGCAAGAAAACCCCGCGGACTAAAAAATTAGAGTACATATAGGTCTTGATTACTCAGACTTCATCGAGGCCTATAACTATCCATACCCCATCAAAATATTCTTGAATTGATCTCAATGCAACAAAATAAAACAAAAAATAATACCTGGGCGCCTAAGCACTTATCTCTATCTGTGAATCACCACCCTCAACCTGTTGGGTGGTCTCCTCAATTATGGTTGTTTGTACGGATTGGCTAGCACCCAATTCCATTTGCTTCTCTCACTGACGTCGCACCTCTTCATCAACTATAGAGGCAATTCTAGTAGCCTCCATATCTAGACTCTCACCATGTCGCCTAGCATCCTCAAGATCATAGTCTCTCTTATGGCGCCTCTTCCTAGAGGCGCGGGCTGTGGGCTCATCCGTAAATAATTCCAGTACTGGTGTAGTAATCTCTAGCATAGGAATCATTAGTGGTGCCGGAGCTGCTGCCCTCATCTCATCACAGAGTTGTTGGATCTCTGTCTAGAGCTGAACTAAGGTGGTCCTCCACAAGCCTCTTAAAAATATCCACCTGACCATGTAGTAATGCCAACTTCTCCTCAAGTGTGACCATATAGCGCTCATTCATGGATTCTTTGACTTTGATATGGCCTTGGGAACCCAAGGCCTGATCTGTTGTAATAATTTAGTCAATTGAGACTCAGTGTCAGCCTGCCTCTACACCAGGTCTTGAATGGACTACAAAGATATGTACACCATACCCGCGAGTTGAGGATGTACAGGCACGACCATTGGTACAATAGAGGTAGTGGGAGTGGGCCAAGTCTCTATCTCAATATCATTCAATGGGGGCCTATCGGTCTCATCATCAACAACAATAGTGGTGGTAGTGCCCTTAGGATGCGGAGGCTCGGTGAACATCTCTTGTGGTCGGACTGTAGTGTTCTGGTGCCACTAGATTCTCATCAACCTTTATCAGGCCAGTATCCTAAGACCTTTAGACTGTTATCATCGCATCCACATTGGGAATGATCTCTGCCTCCTACTTCTATACATAGCCGATGGACCAAACATGGGAACAGGATCAAAGTGGACCTCCTCAAAGTGCACTCGTGTATCTCCTTAACTATACACCGAGTGAAATTAGTATCATATATAGCGATGATGTTGGCAACCAATACTAAATGATTCACTATTAAGGTATTATTATCATGTGTCAGCTAGATCTAAGTACGAACAACTACGCACAAGAAATTTCCAGCGAAATTCAGTGAGGTCTTAACAATAGATGCAGAAATAGTCACCCAGTCCTGGCCTCGCTCAGCGATATGGCTGGAAATGCATCTTATCAAGGTAGCCTTTCAGATCGCATCTTTCATCAATACTATATCCCATAACTGCCCCAGTCGATAATCAAACACAATTGTAGTCATGGGTGCTTGATACTTGGGATCAAACAAGAACCTGCAGGCGATGATCTCTGATATGTCAACATGAACTCCTCGCACCAATATCAGGTCAGTCTGGGTTGTGAGAGGGGCTTCACCTTCTTCGACGTAGCCTCAATGATAGTAGAAGCATAAGAGGCATAGAACTCACAAACCACTATCTTGGAATACTTCCCCGATGGTGTTGATAGCCAATCCAAGCTATATTGAGCCATGGCATCACGAAGTATCGATGCACAATAAAACTCGATTGTGATAATCTATGGCTGCTCAAATATGGTGCAGGTCTACCAGCCCCTATCATTCTACTGGATGTCCTCTCTATATATCTCCAGCATGTCTTTGACGCACCACTAATATCGTCCAAGATACACCTCCTTTTTAAAGGTTAAAGCGGTCGCTGTCAAGTAATATAACCTAACCAAGGTTAGTGTTGAACCCACAGGAAATATGGTAGGCTCCAAAATAATTCAAAGCAATGTGGGGTGATTGACCTACTTATCTCCCAAAAGGAGAGTGAAATTGTAATAAAATAAACCTAAACTAGTACTAGTGTTGTGCAATCAGTAGAAGAATTGACTAGGATATTGTGTTCCCCAGATTCCCTAACTCAGTGTTACCAAATAATTGTAATATATTCTAGTGTGTATATGCAGAATGATAGGTTAAGTTTACCAAACCCTTTGATCCAGGTGAGAGGTAGATTTCACTACGGGATTTGATCTATCTCGACAGTGTGACATTACTAACTCTTACCTATTATCCCAATACAACCTCCCCTTGATCTAGTTTGGCTGATTAGATGAGAAAACATCAATCGAATCTTGTTAATTATTCTCTTTTCCTATTCATTACTACCTTGATTCAGTTAGTAACACTAGGCGAGTTCTAACGTTGGCCACTGTTAAAAAGCAGTTAAAATGAAGAGAAATAGTCAATACATGCTTACACACTATCCAAGAATCACAAATTATTCAATTTTACCTTATTAGTTCTTCATGGTTCCCACAACCCTAGTTGTGGATTTAGCTACTCATGATCAGTGTAGATACAAGAATCATGATATTGAATAGCATAATTAGGCACTTACACGAATGAAATTAAGAACAAGGAATCCAAGCTCTTCAATGGAAATTACAAGTATGAATTAAGATCACAAAATATTATTTCACAAGTGTCTCCAAATTTATTTCACTCTTTCTTACCGCCAATCTGATGTTCTCTCTTAAAAATAACCTAAAAACCTATTTATAGTATTTAAAATACAAAACTAAATCGAAATAGTATAACTAGGTCAGCAGGCTCTATGGACAACTTCTACTGCTCGTATGCAATTATACGGCCCATAGTCGGGGCTTTGTGGATTCCTTTTGAAAATTTGGGGGTAACTTTAACGAGACCTATCTATGGGTTGTGTAAAGTTTTACAACCTGTGGAAGGGTTCGTCTGATGACTTTTCAGTAATTCCTCACTTTCTAATCCACAATGTACGACAACTATCTATGACTCATAGAGTATTATACGGCTCGTCTGCATATTCATAGATTCATCTTCAGAAAATCTCCCTTTCATTGGAATTTGCTATGAAACCAACTCTATGTCCCATGAAAACTTCCACGGCCCGTAAAGAGTGTCGTAGAATATCAAAAACTGTAACCTTTGTATACTTAGCCCAAAATCAAGCCAAACTCTGTAATCCTGCAAAAAACATAAAAATACATTAAACCCATAAATATCACTTTGAGAACACACAAAAGCCTAAGATTTAAGCATCAAAAGTGTTGTATTTCGATAGCACATCAACACCCTTAAATTAAAATTAATGCTTGTCCTCAAGCGACAGACTCAATCTACATAAGCAGTATAGTAACACATAGAACTCAGTCAAATGTCATATATTATCTCAAAAATCAAGCTCAAACACCCAAACCAACTCATCAGTGCATATCAGACAGTCATCAAACAAACCAATGTAGGTCAATATATATGACAGTGCAATGATGATAAACAAGGTAACCAACGGTAAGTAACAATCACTGAACTATCCTAAAATCAACAGTGTAATACAAGTGCCCTCACACAAAGAAGTCCCATATCCCACTCATAATAGTATTTTCAGATTCAATGCTTGGGACTACACAAAAATCACTCACTCTCACAATAGATATTCAAATACTGTGCTCAATAACATATGTTTTCCCCTATACTCACGACTATGACCTTCGACTACTTGGGTTAGGATCACTATAAGACTTTTTTGGCTTGTAACGTAGGCTCAGGGGCTTTGGTATGATGTTTTGGGAACATAGTGACTAAAGGTCCTCCTTGATACTGCATTTTCTACATTTTTACCCTACCAACACTACTATTTTAAACTCATTCTCCCCTTCTCCTATTTCAAACTTTTCTGAGTGCCTAATTCTTATTCTTAGCTCATCATCTTTTTATTTTTCACTTTCTTTTTCTTTGTAGCTCATTGTTAAGGCATCTTTTCATCTTTTCTGGAACCCATAGCACATTTTCCCCTTATTTCATGTATCATTGACTTCCACCTCATTTATTTTGACCTCCCTTACACTAGCCACCCTCAACTTATATTTTTGGCCTGAGTTGAGGTGCATAATATCCAACCTACGAACTAGGGACACTTTGGGTAACCACCCTCAACTTAGGCTCTTTGCCTCAGTCAAGGTGCATAATGTTCAAGGAAGGACCAGGGCCAATCTCAAGATTTTATAATCAACAAGGCTTGGTTACTTTGGTTTCTACAAAGAAAAAGGTACATGCATGGCTCAAATCTTCAGATCAAGGGATACATCAAGAATTTGGATATTTAGGCTAAGTAGACTAATATAACAATGACCTAATATCCTTTCCTAACCAAATAAACTACAGTCTAAGTAAGAGTTACAAGTAAGTTCTGAATTAAAACATAATATGAGAACCATGCAAATAAGCTCACACACATGCACTGATTACACTATTTACTTAGACTCTTAGATCATGCCTTTTATCATAATTACATCTCACTTATTAGAACAAGCACTGTCAATTAATCAAGACTATATGGATGTTATCAAGACTATCTAAAAATAAAAAGTTTCTGGTGGGTATCATTTTTTTTATAAAATAAACATATTCCATAGACTTGAGTACAATATGCTACTAATACTACTTATAAATCCTAAACATGTTGGTTCAACAGAAAGTAAATGTCTTCGGGGAAAGAACACAAGCAAGAAAATCCCTCGTACTCAAACATTAGGATAATTATAGGCCATATTTACTCAGACATCACTAAGGCCTATAACTATCCACACCTCATCGAAAAAGATGTGCATTGTCCTCAATGCATAAAGATACAATCATAAAACACAGGGGTCAAAAGAAAAGATATGTGAGTTTCTTAGCGCCAGTGTGCTTGGGTTGCCTCCTAAGTATCTATTGATTTATTATCGCGGTATGACTTGGACCGCTTCTATACTCAAACTTCATCAATGGCCCAAACCTCTATCTTCAAATCTTTTGGACTCTTTATCGACTGACAAATATTGAAGATGACTTCTTGATCATTTAATCAAAACTTGAGTTGGCCTGATTCCATATACACCAGAGCTCACCCAGTGGCTAGGAAAGGCCTTCCCAAGATGATTGGGACTTTGAAGTCGACCTTGCAATCTTGGATCACAAAGTCAATAGGGAATATAAATTTCTCTACTTTGATAAGCACGTCATACAATATTTCCATAGGCTTCTTCACCATTCGGTCAACCATCAATAATCACATGTTTGTAGGAGTAGGAGCTCCCAATCCTAGCTTCTTGAAAATAACAAAGGGCATTAGATTTATGATGGCACCTAGATCACATATTGCACTTGCAAACTCAATGCCTCCAATGTGCAGGGAATGGTGAATGCTCTAGGGTCTTCTCTCTTCTGTAC
Organism: Solanum aculeatissimum; assembly: GCA_038996855.1. Taxonomy (NCBI): domain Eukaryota; kingdom Viridiplantae; phylum Streptophyta; class Magnoliopsida; order Solanales; family Solanaceae; genus Solanum; species Solanum aculeatissimum. The sequence continues at coordinate 18,974 of JBCEWC010004456.1, read as the reverse complement.
CAAAGACCTCATGAATATCACACTATAATGTTGAAGCTCTTGAGAGAGCTCCTAACTCATATTATGCTTTTTTGTAACCAAGTATTTCATAAACTTTGTATATCCGAGCATCTTATCCAATGCTTCAATCAGAGAGATATTGATAAAGAGTTATTTTAGGATAGAGAGGAAGTGCTTGAATTTACCTTCCTCTTCTTTATTCTTTAGTCTTTGAGAGAAGGGAGGAGGAGGTCAAGGAATAGGTTTCAACCTCAGTGGCATTGGAACTGCATCACTTTCCACATCCTTAGCATGGACATCTCCAATCCAATCTCACGAACATCTTCATCATCAATCGATAGCGAAAGATTAATGGTCTATTTACACCACGTGTAGTCACTACCATACACTGCCCCTCATTCTTAGAATTTTGAATTGTGTTACTGGACAATGTACCTTTTTGGCTCTGGTTGAGTTGAGTTGACATCTAACCGAACTGTTGCTTAAGTTTCTTGATTGCAACTGAATGAGACTCAATTTTCTGATTAATACTAGAGATGTCAGACTTCATCCCCTTTAATTTCTCATCCTAAGCATCAACCTTCTTCAACAGGCGATCAAACATCTCCTTAACTCTAGAGCTACCAGTCCCAAAATCTTGGCTATTTGATGGAACTTATGGACTATTTTTGTAGCCATCTCTACGTCCCCAATCAGCATCTTTGTTCTAGCCTCTTTTGTTTTATCATAGTAAACTCTATCATTGTTGTCTCTGAAGGCACCATCCCTGTTGTAGTTCTGACGTTGATTTCCTTGACCTTGACACCAATAGTCCTGATTAGACCCTTTGGTGTTGGTGTGAAAACTCGCTATCTGATCTACTACGTGTAAGTGTCTTCCTCATAATAAGGATCCTCATACATGGGTGGTCGTGGAGGTTGATGAGATACTACATTCACATGTTCTTGGTTCTGTTTCATCAGTAATTCTGCATTGGTATTAATTTGAGCAAACTCTTGCATCACCTACTTATTTTCCCCTGTTCATGCCAAACTAGTACTGTCTGAGAATGAGCTGTTTTTAGTTGACTTATCTCTCATCACCCATGCATGATTTGTCTTGACCACTCTTTCCATTCTTTCTGAAACCTCCTGAAATGGTTGATCCATAAATGAGCCTCTCATGATAGTGTCAGCAATTGCTTTGCTATTCTCGCCTAGGGCTCAGTAAAAGATCTCCATCAGAGCTTTAGCAACGATCTTGTTGTTTTGGACATTATTTGTAAATCTTTCCCACGTGGTACTGAGTGAATCACTAGACACCTACTCAAAGTTATTGATCTGAGGTTTCAACTTCAACTTCTTTGAGATTAGGAAGAACCTCTCCAAAAATGTCTTCTGCAAGCCAATATGGCGATTGAACTCTATTGGAAATCAAATAACCAAAATATTGCATTGCCTATCAAACAAAGTGGGAAAACACAGAGCCCAATGGCATCCATATATAGATTTTTATTTCCCATCATACTCTTAAAAACGAACACAACGTTGTGTGGATGGTTATATGGATCCTCTTATAGTAGGCCCACGAATAACCTACGATTCTGCAGCATCTGGAGTAATCCACTCAACATGAAAAACTTTATGTCATCCAATAGTAGAGGTAACACAATAACTCTCGTGACATCCATCACCATAGGGTCAAGCCAATATTGATTATATTGGTTAGTCGCGGCTTGAAGAACCTGAAGTGGTAGATTTAGTGGAGGTAGGTTTTTGTCATTATTGTTGTTCACGACTGCATATACTGCATCCTTTGCAACATTGTTTGCATTATCCTAGGCCATTTTACTTAGCGCCCTTTGGATCTCAAGATCAAATGGAGTCAAGGGATTTCCTCAATTTTAAGTGTTCTGCATACACTACATCTGCACGCTAAAACAACACATACTTACACATTTTCCAAGAATCACGGATTATCTAGTTTTACCTTGTTATTTCTTCATGGTTCCCACAACTCTAGTTATGGATTTAGCTACTCATGATTAGTATAGATGCAAGAGTCATGTTATTGAATAGATTGATTAGGCACTTACACGAATGAAATTAAGAACAAGAAATTCAAGCTCTTGAGTGGAAATCACAAGTATGGATTAAGATCACAAAATATTATTTCACAAGCTACACCATAATTTATATCAAACTACTTGATGTCACCCAAGCTACACCTCATTTTTGAACTTTTTGAGCACCGTAATTAATGCATTCACCTATTCGTCTATCAGGTGTACAACAACAATGACAGGTAATGTGTTGTTAGAACAAAAAAAATTAGATGAGTTGGAAGAACCTTCAATTCTAACAGTGGTGGCTCCTTAATAGATGGTCTCGTGGGTAGCGACTCTCGATTTTTCATGTCTAAAATTCAAGCATAGCTTGACGTTTAGGTAAAAAAGATACTCCCAGGGCTTTTACTGTCTCCTCAGAGTCGAGGATGTCATCACTTTCAAAATTTATTAGTACTGCCTCCAGACTGTCAACACCTAGCCTTTCTTCAATTGGCACTTTTGGTTTTTCCTTATTTTTAGCATGGTTCGGATTAGTTTGGACCATCCTTCGTTACACCCACATGATGAAACATAACAAAAACAACGAAAAAATATAACATGAGGAAAATAAGAGTTAACTCCCAAATTACTTGAATTAAACAAGTCTAGTCGTATTCCCTGGTAACAATGCTAAAATACTTGATGTCGCCCAAGCTATACCTCTTTTTTTAAGGTTAAAGCGATCGTTGTCAAGTAATATAACCAAACCAAGGTTAGGGTTGAACACATAAGGAATATGGTAGACTCCAGAATAATTCAAAGTAAACTGGTGATTAAGCTACTTATCTCCCAAAAGGGGGGTTGTAATTGCAATAAAATAAACCTAAACTAGTGCTAATGTTGTGCAATCAGTAAAAAAAGTAACTAGGGTATTGTGTTCCCCATGATTCCCTAACTCTATATTACTAGATAATCGTAATCTTTTCTTGTATGTAGATGCAGAACGGTGAGTTAAGTTAACCAAACCCTTTGACCCATGTGAGAGGTAAATTTCACTATGGGATTTGATTCGTCTCCGCAGTGTGACATTACTAACTGTTACCTATTGTCCTAGTACAACCTCCACTTGATTTAGTTTGGTTGATTAGATGAGAAAATATTAATCGAATCCTATTACTTATCCTCTTTTCCTATTCATTACTACCTTGACCCAGTCAGTAACACTAAGCGAGTTATCCAGTTCTACCTTGTTAGTTCTTCACAAGTGTCTGCAAATGTTTTTCACTCTTTCTTATTGCCTTTCTGATGTTCTCTATGAAAAATAACCTAAAAACCTATTTACAGTATTTAAAATATAAAACCAAATCTAAATAGGATAACTAGGTCGGCAGGCTCTACAGACAGCTTCGAAAGTCCATATGCAATTCTACGGCTAGTAGTCGAGGCTTCATGGATTTCTTCTAAAAATTTGGGGGTGACTTTTACGAGACCTATCTAAGGTTTGTATAAAGTTTTACAACCTGTGGAAGGGTTCATCTGATGACTTCTCAGTAATTCTCCACTTTTTGATCCTCAGGGTATGACAACCATCTATGACTCGTAGAGTATTGCATAACTCATTTGCATATTTGTAGATTCATCTTAAACAAATATCCTCTTCACTGAAATTTTCTACGAAACAAACTCTACGGCCCGTGGTAACTTCCACTGCCCATAAAGGGTGTCGTAGAATAGCAAAAATTGCAACCTTTACACACTTAGCCCAAAATCAAGACAAACCCTATAATCCTACAAAACAAACATAAAAATACATCAAACCTACAAATATCACTTTGAGAACACATAAAATCCTAAGTTTTAAGCATTATAAGTGTTGTATTTCAACAACACATCAACCAACATCTAGATTGCCCTACTGTAAGAACTGATGCTTGGGAGGACCTGTTTGACTCTGCGGACTTTGAACTTGACCTCTCGTGTGATCTAGAGCAATCTCTTTCGCAAGATCCTGATCGGGACCCCTCTTTGGAGTCCATCATCTATATGGAGCTGCTCCTCAAAGAACCTCGCTCCTAAGACTAGGAAAGTTTGAGCTGCAATGGCTCTATTGGTACTATCTGTCTAGACATCGCCCTAATACATCTCGGCTCAATGCCCTCATCGTGACGTAAATTGAGCTCCTATGTTGAGCCACTATTCTCAGACTATGTTGGCTCATCACAGAGTCTATCCTACAGTGCCTGTATCTCATCTCGCTTTGGTCATGGACCCATGGAATCTGCAAATCATAATACAAGCATACATGTGTTCCAAGGAATGCAAAATGAAAAACAAAAATTTTCACAGTAAAAAGGATGAAGGCGTATCTACAGCTCGTATGGGTAGACTACAGATCATAGAACGCCTTTGTAGAAATAGGGCACAGTAAATTTAGTTACTAGATTGGCTCTTATGGACTCAGTCACAACTCGTGGTTTAAACCACGAGTCATATACTGGGTTATAGGTGCAAAGTCATAAATCTGGTTACTGAAGTATTAGAAACCATGAACACTGTTTACGAGTCGTAGTATGAACTATACGTCGTAAACAGGTTCGGCATGTTAGCCTTTGGAAAGTTCAATTTTATGATCCTCACTTATGAGGGGCAACTATGGTCCATGGATGAAATCATGGATTGTGGAAGACCCTCATAATTTTGAAGAGACTTGCACTGACTTCCTAAGTTCAATTTTGTTTCCAATACATGAATTAAAAGACTCAAATCCAGCTAATAACCAAGTCAATGAATAATTTGAAACAAGTAAACATGCACCTTGAATAGTCCACAACAAAAAGGCATACACAATTAATTAAATTAAAAGCCAATGACAAGCAAACACAATGCTAAAACCAGTACACCAATCTGAATAAGTTAGACAATCCAAACCCCTGTGACAATGAAGTTACCATTCTACCCCTCATATATCAATTCAGTCCAAAAACATAAAAATACATTCTCATCCACTGCTCCCTCAAATTAAAATACATGGACCATTTAGTATATAGAAAATCTTTGTAACAACTCTTAGTCCAATTTTTTATCACCCATGCAACCAAGATAATACTCTTGTCCAAATAATTCATGCAACTTACATTACTGATCACTTCAAGATAATTTCCTATAGTTCATATCATCAGTGAGTATACAAGAAATCATATAATTAGAAATGAGTATATATATTTAAGATAATCGCAAGGCCAACATTTGCAAGCACATAATGATATACAATCAAATTAACCAACTTGCTCAGGTTTCATTAATCCTAGGGTAATAAAATCAAGGCAAACCACTCCTCACAATTCCTTAGTCAAAGTTTCAATACTTGAGAATTTGAAAAATTAAAAGAGATAATCATACCAGAAACTTGAGTGAGATGCTGAGAAAATAGTGAAAACTCATCCTATAGGAAACCTTAGGGCTTGTCATAACAGTGTCTGTGTGGCCGAAAAGTCACCAAAAAATATTGTGGGGATGTCAAAAGTGATCAGAGAAAGAGAAGAAGGGTAGGTTTTGGTTGCTTTTGAAAATAGTGAGAAAAATGAGGGGTAATTTTAATTATCCCTCTTTTAATCTTTTAATCGAGGCGAGTGAAAAGCAGGATTTTAATCCCACATAACCCTAATTACGGGCCGTGTAATATTCTACTGCCCGTAAGTCTTGGTCTTGTGGTTTCAAAAAGTCACTTTTGAAGGGTTGGCTTCTACAATTCCAACCACAGGCCGTAGAGTATTCTATGGCTCGTAGGTTGAATTCGTAGTTGCCTTCAATAGTTAGCAAAATTTCTAAAAACTTACATAGAATCTACGAACCTCATTCATGGATCATAGTCTTATCTACGATTGGTAAAGTTGGCTCATGGATTAAAGTATACAATTGTTTGCTTACTGGAAATGGTCTTACAATCATTCTCATGGGATGTGGTTTAAACCATGGTTTGTATACTGATCCGTAAAACCAACGTTTTTAGCTTTTGGCATTGGCTTGTTTCCTTAACCCTGTTCCTGCACATTCTCAGCAAAATAAACTGTTACCCTATAACCTTTTAGTCTATGAGTATAAAATTATAACCAAAACATGAAAATTAAAACTACCTATGAGTCCAAAAACAAAATCTTAACACAAATACATAGAAACTACAACTAGTATCTTGGGTTGCCTCCCAAGTAGCAACAAATTTATTGGCATGGCATGACTTAGACTACTTTTTTATTCAAACTTCATCAAGTTTCCATACTTCTAATGCCTTCACTTTATAAACATTGTCGAAGTATGGTTTGATTCTTTGGCAATTGACCTTGAATCTCATGCCATCCTTGTTCTCTAACTCTACAGCTTCATGATTGAAAACATGTGTGACTTTGTAGGGACCTAACCATTTGTACTTGAGTTTTCCAAGAAACAACCTCAACATTAAATTGAACAATATAACTAACTCTCTTGGTTCAAACTGACGATGCTCAATGTGACAATCATAATACAACTTTATCCTTTGCTTGTACAAGACAGAACTCTCATATGCCCTCAATCGAAACTTATCAAGTTCATTAAATTGGCTCAACCTTGAATTAGTTACATCATTCTAGTATAGATTTAGCTTCTTAAGTTCCTACATCGCCTTATGCTCAAGCTCTACAGGTAAGTGGCAAGCTTTAAAAACATAAGTTGGTAAGGAGACATACCTATGGGAGTTTTGAATGCAGTCTGGTATGCCTATAATGCATCATCAAGCCTTCACGACCAATCTGTCCAATTTGCATTCACCATCTTGAATAGTATCCATTTAATCTCCCTATTAGATACCTTAACTTGCCCACTTGTTTGTGGATGATAAAGCATTGCTACCCTATGCTTCACCCCATACTTCTCAAGAAGAGACTTGAACAACCAATTACAAAAATGGGAACATCCATCACTGATGATCGCCCAAGGAGTGCCAAACCATGAGAAGATATTTCTTTTAAGGAATGTCGTGACACTTTTACTTTCATTGTTAGGAAGCGCAACCGATTCCACCCAATTTAAGATATAGCCTACAACAACTAGAATATACTTGTTCCCATAAGAATTGATGAACGGACCCATAAAGTCTATACCTAAACATCAAACAACTTAATCACCATGATGGGGTTAAGTGGGAGCTCATGCTTTCGAGAAACTTCATCTTCTCTTTGGCACTTATCATAGGCTTTAGCATAATCATGGACATCTTAGTGGATGGTTGGCCAGTAATAGCCACATTGCAAGATCTTATCCGTTGTATGGACTCCACTATTATTACCACAAACCAATGATGAATGACAAATCTCCAAGATGGTCATCATCTCTGCCTCGGAAATAGAACAACAAATAATCCTATCTGCACAAATACAAAACAAATACAGTTTATCCCAGAAAAATTTCTTCACATTAGACATAAGATTATGGCACTGGTGAGAAGTCAAGTCTAGTGGCACAACATTATTGTCTAAATAGTGTGCGTGAACCAAGTTATCAAATCATGTGATGCGGCAATACTCTCTCATCCAGGAATGAATCATCAATCTCCACCCCGTCATTGAACTTTGCCATAGCCTCATCCTCAAGTCTGGAAAGACGGTCTACAACCTGATTCTCTATCCTTTTCCTGTCAATTACCTCAAAATCAAACTCCTAAAGAAGAAGAATTACCCATCGAATCATCCTTGGTTTAGCATCCTTCTTTGCCATTAAGTTCCACAATATTGAATGGTTAGTATGTACAATAACTTTGGTTTCCAAAAGATATGATCTAATCTTCTTGAACGCAAAGACCACTGCAAGTAACTCCTGTTGAGTGATAGTGTAGTTCTTCTATGTTGCATTGAGGGCTTTGCTAGAATAGTAGATAGGATGTAGTATCTTCTCTCTGCATTATCCTAATACCACACTAAGTGTGACCCCGCTCGGATCACATATAATCTCGAAGGGCTGATTCCAATTTGGAGCAACTATGATAGACATCGATATTAGCCTCTGCTTCAATGATATCACTGAAGCTGCATCTCCTTTTTTTGAGGCTAAAGCGGTCATTGTCAAGATATTTAACCTAACCAAGGTTAGGGTCGAACCCACAGTAAGTATGGTAGAATTATAATAATTCCAAGCAAATCAAGGTGATTAACCTACTTATCTCCTAAAAACAATGGTTTGTAATTTGTAGAAAGTAAACCTACGCTAATGCAAGTGTTGTAAACTCAGTAGAAGAAGTAACTAGGGTATTGTGTTCCTTATGATTCCCTAACTTAGTATTACCAGATAATCATAATGTGTAAACCTACGCTAATGCAAGTGTTGTAAACTCAGTAGAAGAAGTAACTAGGGTATTGTGTTCCCTATGATTCCCTAACTTAGTATTACCAGATAATCATAATATTTTCTAATGTGTAGCATGTAGAATGGTAAGTTAAGTATACCAAACCCTTTAATCCAAGTGAGAAGTAAATTTCACTACGTGATTTGATCCATCTTCACAGTGTGACATTACTAACCCATACCTATTATTCCAGTACAACCTCCCCTTGATCCAGTTTGGTTAATTAACAAAAAAATATCAATTGAATCCTGTTAATTATACTCTTTTCTTATTCCTTACTACCTTGATCCATTCAGTAACACTAAGCGAGTTCTAACGTTAGCTACCCATTAAAAAGCAATCAAAACGAAGAGAAATAATCAACACATACATGCACACTTTTCAAGAATTACAAATTATCTTGTTCTACCTTGTTAGTTCTTCATGATTCTCACAACTCTAGTTGCGAATTTAGCTATGCATAATCAGGGTAGATGAATAAATCATGTTAAAGAATAGCACAATTAATTACTTACGATGATAAAGTTAAAGAGCAAGAAATCACAATGTTATATAATTAATGTTAAAATCACACAAAAAGAGTTCCTAAGTGTTTCTCTGTCGTTTTGTCTCTATTCTTAGAAAAAAAACCTAAAAACCTATTTATATTAACTAAAAACTAAAATAAAAATGAAATAGGAAAACTGAGTCGGCAGGCTTTACGAAAGGGTTTATGGGTCATACGGGATTTCACGGTCCATCCTCAGGGCTTCGTAGACTTCATTCTCGGAACTGGCAATCAATTCTATGGGAAATCCCTATGGGCCATATTTAGACTTATGGACTGTATAGGATTTTGTCTGTACACTTTGTCTAAAACTATTCAATCTCTGATTCTTGAAGCACTTTGTCTAAAACTATTCAATCTCTAATCCTTGAAGCACGAAACTAATCCACGATACGTATCAACTTCTATAGATCATTTCTTCATTCGTGAACTAAATATTTGAAATAGTCCCTCACTGGATCTTGGCCATAAAACTACTCTACGGCTCGTGGAAGTATCCACGGCCCGTAGAGTGTCTCGTACTTTCCCAAAAAGATGCAATTTTGCAGACTTCAATCCAAAATCATGTTAACTCTGTAATTCTACAAAATAAATATAAAAACACATCAAACCCACAAATATCTCTTTGAGAACACACAAAATCCTAAGTTTTAAAAATCAAAAGTATTGCTTTTTTGACAGTACATCAACACCCTCAACTTAAAATTATTTCTTGTCCTCAAGAAACAGAGTCAATCTAAATGAGCACTACAACAACACATAGACCTTAGTCAAGTGGCATACATTATCTTAAAATCAAGCTCAGATACCAAAACTAACACATCAGTGCAATCAAATAGTCATCCAACAAACCAATGCAGACCAATATATGAGACAGTGCAACTATGACAAGCAAGATAACCATAGATAAGCAACAATCACTGAGATAGCCTAGAATCAATAGTGTAATGCATGTGCCCTCACAAAAAGAAGTCCTCTATCCCACTTGTGATAATATTTTCAATTTCAATTCTTGGGATTAAACAAAATCACTCATTCTCACAACAAATATTCAAACATTGTGTTCAATACCATATGTTTTTCCTTATACTCACGACTATGACCTTTGACTACATAGACTAGGGTCACTATAGAACTTTTTTGGCTTGTAACATAGGTTCAAGGGACTTTGGTATGATGTTTTGGAACATAGTGACTAAATGCCCTCCTTTATACTAGGTTTTTCTACATTTTTGCCCAACCTACATTGATATTTCTTCAACTCATGCTCCCCTTCTCCTACTTCAAGCTTTTCTGGGTGCCTTACTCACATTATTAGCTCATTGTATTTTACTTTTCACATACCTTTTATTTTTAGCTCATTGTTCAGGCATCTATTTATTTTTTCTCTGGAACCTATAGAACATTTTTCCCTTTTACATGTATCACTAACTTCCACCTCATTTATTTTGACCTCCCTTACACTAGCCATCCTCAACTTAGGCTTTTGGCCTGAGTTGAGGTGCAAAATATCCAACCTACAAAACAGGGCCACTTTTGGTAGCCACCCTCAACTTAATCTTTTTACCGCAGTCAAGGTGCATAATGTTCTAGGAAGGACCATGGTCAATGTTAGAATTTCACATTCAATAAGGCTTGGTTACTCAGGTGTTTACAAAGAAAAAGGTACATACAAGGATCAAACATTTGGATCAAGGGATATACAATGCATTCGATTGGTTATTTAGACTAAGTGGACTAATATGAATAATGGCCTAAGATTCTTTCCTAACCAACTAACCAACAGTCTAAGTCAGAGTAACAGGGAAAGTTCTAAATTAAAACACAGTGTGAGAATCATACAAATAAGCTCACACACACTTGACACTAATTAGACTATGAACTCAGACTCTCAGATCATGCTTAAAAATGAAACCTCACTTATCAGAACAAGCACTGCCAATCATTGAATTCACATGGATGTTATTAAGACTACCTAAAACAAAATTTTGATGGGTATTATTTTTCACAAAAAATAGCATATGCCACAAATTTTAGTATTACATGCTACTAATACTACTTCTACACATCCTAAATATGTCAATTCAACAGAAAGTAAATGTCCTTGGGGAAAGAACACATATAAGAAAATCCCTCAGACTAAAAAATTAGGATAGTTATAGGTCATAGTTACTCAGACTTCACTGAGGCTTATAACTACCGATACCCCCATCGAAACAGATGTGCATTATCCTCAATGCATAAAATATAATAGAATCAAAACATAGGGGACAAAAAACAAACCTGGGCACCTAGGTGCCAGTGTGCTTGGGTTGCCTGCCAAGTAGTGCCTGATTTATTATCGCAGAACGACTTGGACCACTTGATTACTTAGACTTCATCAATGGCCCAAACTTTCATCTTAAATTTATTTGGCCTCTTCATTGACTGACAGATGTTGAAGATGACTTCTTTATCATTCAATCAAAACTTGAGTTTTCATGATTCCATGTCCACTAGTACTTGTCCAGTGTTTAGAAAAGGCCTTACAAAGATGATTAGGACTTCAAAGTCGATCTCGCAATCAAGGATCATAAAGTCTGTGTAGAATATGAATTTTTCAACTTTGACAAGGATATCATATAAGATCCCCATAGGCTTCTTCACTATCCTACCAACCATCAACAACCACATATTTGTAGGGGTAAGGGTTCCCAAGCCTAACTTCCTGAAAACCATAAGAGGCATAAAATTTATATTAGTTCCTAGATCACACAATGCCTTTGTGAACTTGACATCTCCAATAGTGCATGGGATGGTGAATGCTCTGGGATCTTCTCATTTATGCACTAAGGATCATGTTCCACTGCAATGTTGAAGCTCTTAGAAGAGCTGCTAACTCACAGTCCATTTATTTGTGACCAAGTCCTTCATGAACTTTGCATATCTGGGAATTTTCTCCATTGCTTCAATAAGAGGGATGTTGGTGGAGAGTTGTTTTAGCATGGAGATGAAGTGCTGAAATTTACCTTCCTCCTCCTTCTTTTTGAGTCTCTGGGGAGAAGGAGAAAAAGGTCTAGGAATAGGTTTCAAATTTTGTGGTGTTGGCATTACATCACTTTTCCCATCCTTAGTACGAGCATCTCCAGTCTCTATATCTCTGGTCTCTAGTATCTCCTCACAAATATCATCATTATCAAGTGACATCAGAGGGTCAATGGTCTGTTTGCCACCACGTGTAGGGACGGCCATATACTACCCCTCATTCGTATAATTTTAAACTATATTATTGGGCAATGTACCTTTCTAGAGCTGGTTTAGTTGAGTGGACATCAGAACGAACTATTGCTCAAGCTACTTGATAGCAACAGAATGAGACTCGATTTTTTTATTAATGTTGGAGATGTCAGACTTCATCCCCTTCAATGTCTCATCCTAAGTATTATCCTTCTTCAACAGATGATTAATCATCTCCTCAACTCTAGAGCTATCGGTACCTGAATCTCGTTTATGTAGTAGAACATATAGACCATGTTTATAACCATCTCTACGTCCTCAATTAACATCTCTATTTTGGCCCATGTTTTTGTCATAGTAGCCTCCTCGATTGTTATCCCTAAAAGTACCATCCCTATTATAGTTTTGACCATGGTTTCCTTGACCTTGGCACCAATAGTCCTGATTGCACCCTAAACATTGGTCCAGAAACCCATCATCTGATCTACGAAGAAGCAAATGTCTTCCTCGTAGTAAGGCTCCTTGTACATGGGTGCTCGTGGAGGCTGATGAGATACTACATTGACATGTTCTTGGTTTTGCTTCATCAAGAACTCCACAATGGTACTAATTTGAGCAAGCTTTTACATCACATCCTCACTTGTCTTTGTTTGCGCTGAACTAGTATTGACTGAGAACAAGATTTTTGTAATTGACTTATCTCTCATCCCCATGCACGATTGCTCTTGACCGCACTTTCCATCCTCTCTATAACCTCCTGAAATGGCCGATCTATAAATGAACCTCCCATGATAACGTCAATGATAGCTTGGTTATTTTTGTCCAAGACTCGATAGAAGATCTCCACCAGGGCCTCCTCAACAATCTTGTGGTTAGGGACACTCCTCAAGCATTATGTGAATCTCTCCCATGTGGTACTGAGTGAATTACCAGACAATTGGTCAAAGTTATTGATTTGGGTCTTCAACTTCAGCTTCTTTGATATAAAAAAGAATCTCTCCAAAAAGGCCCTTTGTAATTCTAACCAACTGGTGATTGAACTCTTTGGGAGCTCGGATAATCATAGTGTTGCATTGCCTGTGAGAGACAATGGGAAAACATAGAGCCCAATGACATCCATGGATAGATTTTGGTTTCCCATCATACTCTTACTAACGAATAAAATGTTTTGTAGATAAATATGTGTATCCTCTGATGGTAGGACCATGAACAACCCATGATTTTGCAACATTTGAAATAACCCACTCGACACAACAAACTTTGTGTTATCCAATAGTAGAGGTAACACAATAGCTCTCATGAAATCCATTACCATAGGGTCAAGCTGATATTGATTCCATGTATTAGCTGTGGCTTGAAGAACCTATGGAGGTGGGTTGTTTTTATCATTGTTCTGGTTCACTGTTACATTCATTGCTTTGTTTACAACATTATTTGCATTATCCTGGGCCATTCTTCTTAGAATCCTTTGGAATTTATGGTCAAATGGAGTCAAGGGATTGCCTCGACTTCAGTGTTGTGCATACACTACACCTGCATACTGAAACAAAACAAAAATAACAAAAACATAAAATGAGGAAAATAAGGATTAACTCCCGAATTACTCAAATTAAACAAGTCTAGCCATATTCCCCGGCAACGATGATAAAATCTTAATGTTTCCTAAGCAACACCTCCTTTTTAATGTTAAAGCGGTTATTGTCAAGATATATAACCTAACAAAGGGTAGGGTCGAACCCACAGGGAGTATGGTAGACCTAGAATAATTCCAAGCAAATTGAGGTAATTAACCTACTTATCTCCCGAAAAAGGGGGCTTGTAATTTGTAGAAAGTAAACCAATGCTAGTGCAAATATTGTAAACTCAATAGAAGAAACAACTAGGGTATTATGTTCCCCATGATTCCTTAACTTGGTATTACCATATAATCATAATCTTTTCTAGTGTATAACATGTAGAATGGTAAGCTAAGTTTATCAAACCCTTAGATCCTTGTGAGAAGTAAATTTCACTACGTAATTTGATCCATCTCCACAGTGTGACATTACTAACCCTTACCTATTATTCCAAAACAATCTCCCCTTAATATAGTTTGGTTAATTAGACGAGAAAACATCAATTGAATCTTGTTAATTATTCTCTTTTCCTATTCATTACTACTTTGATACAGTTAGTAACACTAGGTGAGTTTTAACATTTTCCACCCATTAAAAATCAATCAAAACGAAGAGAAATAATCAATACATACATGTACACTTTCCAAGAATTACGGATTGTCTGGTTGTACCTTGTTAGTTCTTCATGGTTCCCACTACCCTAGTTGTGGATTTAACTAAGCATAATTAGGATGGATGAATTAAACATGTTAAAGTATAACATAATTAATTACTTACGGTGATAAAGTTAAAAGAGCAAGAAATTTCAATCTTCAAGAAATCTTAATGCTATAGAATTAATGTAAAAATCACACAAAGAAAGTTCCCCAAGTATTTCTCTATAATTTTGACTCTCTTATTATATAAAAGAAATCTAAAAACCTAATTATATTAACTAAAAATTAAAATAAAAATAAAATAGGAAAACTGAGTTGACATGCTTTATGAAAGGGTACGGCCGTATAGGATTCCATGGCCCATCCTTGGGGCTTCGTAGACTTCATTCTCAAAACTGTCCATCAATCCACGGTACATCCCTACGGGTTGTATTCAGACTTATGACCCATATAGGGTTTCGTCTGTACACTTTGTCTGAAACTATTCAACCTCTGATCCTTGAGGCATGAAAACAATCCACGACCCCTATCAACTTCTACGTCTCATCTATTAATTCATGGACTAAACATATAAAAGTAGGCCCTTCACTGGATCTTGTCTATGAAACCGCTCTACGGCTCATGGAAGTATCCACGACTCGTATAGTGTCACATATTTTCTCAAAAAGCTACAATTCTGCAGACTTAAGCCCAAAATCATGCCAACTTTGTAATCCTGCAAAATAAACATAAAACACATCAAACACATAAATATCACTTTGAGAACACATAAAATCCTAAGTTTTAAGCATAAAAAATGTAGTATTTTGACAGCACATCATTCAACCCATCGAATGTCTTCAGACATGCATCATCAAACATGAATATAACATCCTTCTCAAGTATCTTGCACAAATGATGTGCAATCTTTGAGGAGTCCTTTATGAATTGACTGTACAATCCTGTATGTCCCAAGAAAATCCTCATACCTTTTACGAGATAGATGAAGGGAGCTTCTTAATGACCTTAACCTTAGCTTTATCAACCTCTATACCTTTGATAGAGATCTTGTGTCCTAAACAATGCCTTACTTTACCATAAAGTGACACTTTTCCCAATTCATCACAAGATGACACTCCTCACATCGCTTCAACACATTATGTGAATGCCTCAAGCTATCTTCGAATGAATCTCCAACGACATTGAAGTCATTCATAAATACCTCAATCAATAGTGTCCCTATATCTGAGAAGATAGACATCATGCATCTATGGAATATTGCTAGTGCATTATACAACCCAAATGGCATCCTCTTGAATATGAAGGTTCCATAAGGGCATGTAAAGGTCATCTTCCCTTGGTCCTCTGGAGCAATGGAAATCTGATTGTAGCTCGAATAACCATCAAGAAAATAGTACCAACCTTTACCCACCAAGCGATTTAGAATCTGGTCCATGAATGATATAGGGAAGTGATCCTTCTCCATTGACGTATTAAGTTTGTGATAATCCATGTGAACTCTCAGGCCTATGACAGGTCTCACAGGAATCAACCCATTTCTAGCATTAGGAACCACAATGATACCTCCCATCTTTGGAACACACTAGACCAAACTCACCCATTCACTCCTGCATCCACTTAATTATCACTTTTCAAACAACCTCCTACATTGGTGGGTTGAGACGTCTTTGGTTCTCAATACACAACTTATAATCCCAGACCAGTTGAATTTTGTATGTGCATATTCCAAGTGGGATCCCAATGATGTCTGCGATCGTCCATCCAATAGCCCTGTTGAATCTTTTGAGAACTGAAATCAATGTCTCTACCTATTCGTCAATAAGATTTGCAGCAACAATCACAAGAAAAGTATTGTTAGTTCCTAAAAACACATTTCTCAGGTGGGCTGAAAGAGCTTTTAACTCCAATACTTGTGGCTCCTCAATTGATGGTCTAGTAAGTGGTGACTCATGATTTTTCAAGTCCAACTCAATCTTGAGTTGGTGCGTATGGAAACCATGTGTTCCAAGTGCCTTCACCGCCTTATTATAGTCTGGATATTGTCACTCTCAAACTTCATTAACAACATCCAGAGATTTTTGACACCTAGCCTCTCCTCAATTGGTACCTCAGGTTGTACTTCATAAATGCTTTCAATAACAAAGACAATTTTTAGATCATCGGTTCTCTTCATGGATTATAAAACATTGAAGATAACTTCTTTATCATTCAATCTAAACTTAAGTTGAGCCAACTTCAGATCCACTAGTGCTCGCCGAGTATCTAGGAAGTGTCTTCCCATGATGATTGGGACATTGAAGTCAACTTCACAATCAAGTATCACAAAGTCAGTGGGGAATATGAAATTTTCAACTCGGACTAGAACGTCATAGAGTATCCCCACAAGTTTTTTCACCATCCTGTCTGCCATTAACAACTGCATTATAGTTAATGTGGGGGCTCCAAATCCCAACTTCTTGAACACTGCAAGAGGCATTTAGTTGATGTTGACTCCCAAGTCGCATAACGCCTTTGAAAAGTTAAAGACTTCAATGATGCTTGTCATACTCTGGCATGTGCTCTAATGCATCAATGAGAGGAAGATTACTAGGCAGCTGCTTCACATAGAGATAAAATTCTAAAACGTTCCCTCTTTATCCTTATTTTTGAGCTTTAAGGGAAAAGTGGTAGAGACCAATGTATAGGCTTCAACTTCCTTGGTGTCACCACTTTGTCGCTTACCCCATCCTTGGCCTTGTCTTCTCCAGTTTCTGCATCCTTTTTCTCTACTGTCTCCTCATAAGCTACATCATCAACTACCAGCATTGGTGAGATGATCATTTGTTTACCACCTTGTGAAGTCATTGTCATGCATTGTCCATTATTATTTGGATTCTACATTGTGTTGCTTGAAACTGTACCCTTCTGGCGATGATTCAACTTTGTTGATATCTAACCAAATTGCTACTCCAACTGCTTAATAGTCACAGAGTGAGACTCAATCTTCTGATTAATGCCTGAAATGTTAGCTTTCATCCCCTTCAAGGTCTCATCTTATACATCTGCCTTCTTCAATAACTTGTCAAACATCTCCTTAATCCTTGAACTATTAGCCTCAGAATCATGATTTTATGGTAGCACATATGTTCCACTTTTATACCCATCTTTGTGACCCCAATCACCATCTCGGTCTTGTCCCCTGTTCTTGTCATAATATCTTCCTTGATTGTTGTTTGTGTATGCGTTATTCCTGTTATAGTTCTGACGTTAATTTCCTTGACCTTGGCACCAATAGTCCTGGTTAGACCCTTGGACGTTGGTTCGGAAACCCAATATCTAATTTGTCACAAAACAAGTGTCCTCCTCATAACACGGCTCCTCATAAATGGATGCTCTTTGTGGTTAATGACCGACTACATTCACCCGCTACTGGTATTGCTTCATCAACAACCCAATATTAGTACTAATCTGAGCTAACTCTTGCATCACATCATCATTGATCTTAACTTGCTCCATATTCATACTGACTGAGAAAGAGCTCTTTATCGTAGATTTGTCCCTAGTGCCTTATGCACGATTAGTCTTTGTCACCTTTTCTGGTCATTGAGCCACATTAAGAAAAGTGCAATCCAAGAATGAACCTCCAATTATGGTATTAGTTACTTGTAACAACCCAAAAATTTCCAAAACTCCTTACGGTTGATATCTTATTACGTTATACTAGTCATGGTTGAAATTTTGTAGTTATGGGTTGAGTTTAAGTGGCCGAACACAAAATGGATCATTTTGGGGCCTAGAGGGGCCGTTTGGATAAAGAGCTTCGCAGAAGCATAAAATTGGTGTGATTTTACCCACGTGGCCTACTACATATCAAATTGAAGATATTTGAATTATCTTTGCAACGCAACTTGTGTCACTCAATTTCGAGTTCGTATGCGAAAGTTATGGCTAAAATAGTGGGACTGCCTGAAATTCGAAAGATACTGGAAATTTGACCACGAGACCTTAAACAATTCATTTGAACCTAAAAGGCTCGTGTACTGTCCCGTTAAAAGGGACAGTAGATAGGACAATCCATGTATGTGTTTAGGGGACTAAGTATGGGTTGACGGGACACTTACATGGCCCGTCAACCTTCAAACGGTCCATTAAAATGCTCGTCAAGTGTCCCAGAAAGTCCTCCTTTTAGATTGCTGCAACTTTTAGATGCCATAACTTTTATCACACGATGAAATGGGTGGGACACTTTATATCAAATTAAATCTCTTTGCGTTAGCGTCACAATGGAATTAGTTTCACTTAATTCGGAGCTCGGATGAGCGAGTTATGATCGTTTTTGTGAGACTGCCCGAAACTGGAATTTGCCTCGGAAAATTACAAGTCTAGTCTCACGGACCATCAAACGGTCCGTGAAACTTTTGATGGCCCGTGAACATTGTCGTTAAGTGTGACAGTGAGCTCCCAGAGTCGGGGAGCCAAAAAACGGACTAAGTCAAGTCTCACGGACCATCACACGGTCCGTGAGATTGCTCACGGCTCGTCAAATGGACCGTTAAGTGTA
>JBCEWC010004455.1:0-27298 GCA_038996855.1 Solanum aculeatissimum | reverse complement strand
TGGATGGAAGAATCCATGAATTTAAATCCCACATACCTTATACCAAACACTTGAATTGCGTAGAGAATCAAGAATTGCACATTTTCCCCAAAGTTCCTTCAAATCTTCAACAATGGTGACCAAGAAGCTTGAGAGAATTTAATAGAGTCTTGAGAGTATTTTGAATGGAGATATACGGTTAATGATCAGTTTTAGGGATTTAGGGAACTTAAAAGAGGCTTAGGGATTTGTTAAATCACGAAAGTACCCTTAATGAATCGGACTTTTAACTGCCACACAGTGTCAAATGACAGCTACAGTTCCCATCAAAGTGCACACTGGCAGTTCAAGGCACCATCAAACTTGCCTTAGCCAAATTTTCAACGCGAACTCTCGGAGGACTTTCTGGACTACTTAACGAGGGCATTCACGGGCCATGTGGCTTCACACGGATCATGTACTAGTCCGTAGAGCCACACTTGGCCCAAGAATCAACCCCCAACTCAGGCCAAGTTTCTGCCCCACCAAACAGACACCTTGACGGACCGTTTTAAGGCTCACGGACCGTGGGGTGGTCCGTGGGCCATGACTTGTGTTTTGGGGTGGTTCCTGGCCACCCCCAACTCACTGGACCATGGAACTGACCCCCACACAGACTTTGCCAAGTTTCATGGTTCGTGGTCCTTGCCTTGGGTCATTTTCAGGACCTATCTTCAATGTCTTTCGAATTTCAGGCAGTCTCACTATTCTGGCCATAACTTCTGTATCCGAACTCTGAATCAAGTGAAACTAGTTGCGTTGCGAAGCTAACTCAATGATCTTCAATTTGATATGTAGCATTCCACACGGTTCAACCCGTATCAAAAGTTATATAATGTCAAAGTCCACTATCCAAACAACCTCTCTAAGCCACCAAATGATCCGTTTTGCGTTCGGCCACTTAAACTCAACCCGTGGCTACCAAAACTCAACCATGACCAGTATACCATCATACAAGACCAACCATAAAGAGTTTTTGAAATTTTTCGAGTCATTACAATCTACTCCTACAGTCATGTCAGTTTCGCTTACATAACACTCACCGATAAAAAAGTGGGCAAGATAGCAGATTAGAACAGCAGCATAACACATTCATGGAAGGGTCTGCGAGGAACAAGACATGAGCTCCCCCTTCGCCTCCTTCTTTGCAAAAATATGGAAGATAAGAACCTAGAGGAACTGCGGAACAAAGAACTAGAAATGGTTTCTCAAGGTTACACTTCTTGGATACGGAGCCAAGCACCTCATACATAAAACCCAGGATGACACACTTTAAAAATACATGACAGTCAAAATAGAAATATACAAGCCAAAAAATCAAAATTGTTACCTGTTGATAATATCTTGAAGCACTTCCAGGGACAAGGAGGTATATTCAAGAAGATTCATTTAGGAAAGTGAAGAGGTTTTGGGTAGGGAATCAGACATTGGCATATTGGTTTGGTCCGACTGATGGGCCAACCAAATCTTGATGTTAATTTTCTTGATTATTAATAAAATCCCCTTATTGACCCAAAAAAAAAAATTTATATCAAAAATAAAATTAAATGACTTTTATTTTATAAAAAATAAAGATAATGGTAATTACGTGATCGTGAAATTTACGCCACTAAGTTTCGCACATGAGAATATTGGTAGCGCTAGTTGGCTTCTGTTTGGACATGTCTGATTTATTTTTTTTCTAATAATGGCTCATTACCTCCCAAATTTTCCCACCACAAGAGGTTGCAAATCCCTTAAACCATCTCCAATTCAATATTAAAATTTTAGTGTAAATTTAATACTTTAGAGCTCTAATTCAATATTAAATTTTATTCCATTTTAGTATCAATTTACTTTATAATATATATTTTAATATTATTTTATCATACAAATTTTTTAATTAAACATTATATAGTTGTATATTTTAATTAAATCTCTCGTATAAGTTATTTTTTATGTAATATTTTAATAATATTAATTTTAGATATAAAAGTTAGCTCGCGCACTCTCTCTCTCTCTATATATATATATATTCTGTATATGACTTTTTGTAAAATTAAATTTCTGTTGATTCTACTATAAATTATAATTGAATAATAATTACAACTAACCTTCACAAAAATTTAAAAAATGTAAACATATAAATTATTAGAGAAATAATATAATATACTTTAAAATAATAAAAAATAATAAACATTCAACAAAGTAGTACTTGACATATATCAAAATTAAAATATAAAATACATAGTAATTTCAAAAAGTGTTACAAAGCATAATAATTAAAAAATATTACAACAATTCAAAAATGCATTGGAAGGTCTAACTCAGACCATAGAAATAACTATATAAAAGTTATCGATTTAAATAATTTTTAGTTCGACATAAAAAAAATTAAGGACAAAGAAGTTCATTTTGAACTATGTAATGCATTAATAGAGCATTCATGGAGCAAAGTAATAATTTTGAAAGTTGAATATTTATGTAGAATTTAAAATAAAATTTTCAATTATGTAATATTTATTTAATTATATTTCATCAATGATTTCACTTTTATTTGTATTATACATTATTATGTATAATGTATAATATTTGCTAGCAATTTTTATTATTTAAAAAATTATGATATAAAGTCATTCTATATTAAACAACTATAAAAGAAAAGAATATGAAGTATATATGGTGAATGTTTTAGAAAGAATTTATTTTATGAAATAAAATGTCATGACCCTGAACGTACCTTGAGTGACACCCACATTAACACTTTCGTGGGGAGAAATAATACTCCAACCCAACTAAATTGAATTAGCACAAATTAGACATTTAAAGCTATGGAAACTAGTTTAAATAAAGAAAAACGAGCTGAGTTCCCATAAAGTCAAACAGAAGGCTTAACAATGTAATAACACTACCCAGAAACTGAAAATTATTATACCAAAATACCTATCAATTGTCTAGAATTAATGGATGCAACCCCATAAAATCATAAATAACAACCAATGTCTAAGTCCAAACAAATGGACCAAGAAGTAAAGATAAATCGATGGAAACCTAAACAAGCTAGCTCACCATTGAATTTGGTAGATCACTAGTCTCTTAGCTGAAGTTTTTTAGTGGCTGCCTGAAGATGTCATGTACTCAACACAAAAAGAACAAGTACAGTATTAGTACACAAATAATAGTGTACTGGTAAGATCACATGACTATTGTAATAAGAGGAATAGACAACAAGCAAGAGCAAGGGCAATATTAGTACACAAAACAATGATGTACTAATGGGATCACGTGGCTATTCCAATAAGAAAAATATACAACAAGCAATCATAAGATAGTAAACCACACATATATAGACAAAGTAACAAGTTCACAATGCATTCTCCACATACTAATTTCATAATTGTCATGCTCAATGCAATAATCAACATATTTCTTTCATGAGACCCACACCCCAAACAAATTTTATGTCAAAATGTGACACTCGATTCAATAATATGTCCGAACATCCAATCTAATAATGTATCGAAATGTAACATCCAATCTAATAATTTGTCAAAATGTAATACTCAATCTAATAATGTATCAGAATATGACACCCATCTGATAATGTGTTAGAATGTGACACCCGATCCATAAGCACAATCATGATAACAATCACAACAACACTGAATAAATTTATAACTTGCCAAGTTCAAATAATAGGTTTATTGCATGCAATTTGACCATGAAATCATTTACTGAGTTCATATCATTATTTCCAATTCACATACAGGCAAAAAATACTATGAAGTAGTTAACATATATATCACACATATGAAAATATTAAACCATTACCTACCTTGAAAGAAGCCTTAAAACTCTATAAAATTGAAGCTTTCCTATCGTGTTCCGAGCATATATCCTAGCATGGCCAACACTTCAAAAATATCACTGACCCCAAATGAACTACTTTGCCTGATCACTCATCTATTTCGCGGAAAATTCAACACAATCAAAGGAAGATACTAGAGTAGGCATTTAAAAATATCATCATCAATAAACAAACAAATAATATATTAAAAATACTTAAAGTATAATGTAACACAATGTCATAAACTCAATAATGAAATTATGGATTTAAAAAATAGACTCTGAAATAATCTTTGTACTCAACTCCACTTTATCTATGAAGCCTCTATTTGACTCGTACGAAGGTGAAGACAAGTCACTGACTACCTCAAATAACTAGTAATAACTAAAAGAAAGATTTCGATGAAAATATCTCCTCTAGATGTAAGGATGTCTTGTTAATTGATGATGGATATAAGTCTTACTGAAGCGTCTGCAATCATAAGTACCTAAATTTGCATCATAAGATGATGCAACATTGAATGATATCAATACGTAGAATGTACGATATGTAAAATGGCTGAATGAAAATATGCTTAAGAATACTCAATGATAAGAATAAAACTCAACTCAACTCAATATGATATGCAAGTTTTACGAATAAAATAGTGCTCAACAATCACAAGTGAATATACTACTCATCGGGGAGTTTATCTAATTGATTTCCATCACCTATGAGTCAGTGATGGTACAATGAGCTCGCTTCCATTGTCAAGACGTCCAATACTTGTCACTGTGTAATGATGTGGTTGATCATTTTTAGCTTTATCTATAAAAATTACTATTTTATCCCTTTTGTGAGTTGCTTTGGGCCTATTTTGAACTATTTGAATTGTTGGAACTAAAATCCTGAGTTTTAAAAATGGAAAATATGAGTTTTGGTATTTTTGGAAGCTTAATTAGTTAAAAAAGTGAGTTTTATACCATTTTGAGTTTTGGGTGTCGGATCGTGGATCAATCAATTCCATTAGCTTTGAAATATCAAAACTGATCTATGAGAAGTTACAGAACTAAATTTGTAGTTAAAATAAAATTTTTAAGTTCAAAGTTGTGTTTTGAGTTATCTTCGGAACCAAAGTTTGACTTTGATCAATATTCAGAGTTCGAAAGCTCAAATTAAAATTCTGATAGTTTTAGTAGTTTCGGATAGTGAAACTAACACCAGAAATTACTTTGTCATATTTTTCGCAGTTATCGAGGGCAGTTTTGGTATTTTAAATTTTCAACTAGTTCTATCGAGTTGCATTGATAAATATGGAGAGGAGGCCTTGAAATCAATTTCTAATGATTTTGTTGAGTCTGGATCGCTATTTATTATATGGATACATATTTGGTTTGTGAAATTTTGATTCTGGATAAGTTTCGAGGGTCCATTTCGAGGAGGGAATTGGACTTGGGCGTTGTTGGTGCACAAGTATCTGGTGCAGTGATATTTCTTCTCTGCGTTCACGAAGGTCTAGTAGACTTTGCACTCCGCGTTCGCGGTATGAGCTCTGCGTTCGCAGAGCATGCGCGCGAGTAGACCCCTCCCTCGTTTACTCTTTGCATTCGCAGGTTGGTCTTCGCGATCGCGGATGTCATTTTGGTAAAATTCTCTCCATTCACGGAGTACATTTGATGTCATCACTGTGTTAAATCCATAAGTCACCATTTTAAATTCATTTTCAAACTTTCAAAACTTTTGGGGCGATTTTGAAGCGAGATTCTCGAAGAAACACTTTGGGTAAGTGATTCTAACACTATTTTAACTAATTTTCACAAGTTTTATCTTGATTTTTTCTTGAATTTCATGATTTTGGATGTCCAAAATTGGAGATTCAGACTATGATTTCTAAACTTTAAAGATTGGTTTCTCATTCATTTTAAACCCAATTTCATTGAGATTTTCACCCACTAATTCTATTTTTCACGTAGAACTTGATTTAAAAGTTATTTTCTAGATTCAAAATTTTTAAATTTTAGTCCTAGTTTTGACCATTTTTTTCTAAGCCTAATTCATGCCAATATGAGTATCAAAATCTTCCTCTTGATGAGTAGTATAAATTGTTGATAGTTCTTGATTGATTCAGTCATCGTGTTCTAGATTGAGTTGATCGAAAGTTTGTCCAAGTGGAGTTTCAACATTGAGGTATGTTCAACTAACCCTTTTGGGACTAGATTTGAGTTATTGATCATGGTTACGTGGTAATTGTGAGATTTAGACTGAATCATGAGTTGATGCATTGACATATTTAATTATTGATGGGAATGAGATCCCTATTATATCAATAATTGAGTAAATTGTGATCCTACTGATAAATTGCGATGAGATCTTGTGAATTGAGATAGTTTGGGGGATTGCGTGGTAATGTGAGACTTGTGAAACCATTTGGATAATTGTGGCAATTTGAGGGCCTCATGAGATATCTCATTGAGGATTATGCGTGTATTTGGAGACGAGTAAGGTCCAATCTACTGGGTATTCTTTTATATTTGTGTATATCTTGGGAAGAGTAAGGTCCAGTATTATTGATATACTTGTATAATTGGGAACGAGTGAGGTCCAGTATTGTTGATATTCTTGGCTATTGATATAATTATAATGAATTGAGACATGTTGATAACTTGAGCACTAGTTGTGATACTTGATATAATTTCATATGACTATTTGAGATTCATGTATCGGTATTCACGTTATGATATTACTTCATATATATAGCCATGCATATTTGGATTGTATCATTAATTGTAATTATTCCATGTTGCATTGTACTATCCTTTGACCATAGGCAGGTGTCAAGGTTGAGATACTATGATGTTTCTTGACCATGGGAAGGTGTCAAGGTTATGAGGCACTTGGTATATGGCTTGATGAGTTCCATGCACTGTGTTCATATCTCTTATTATATTATACCTTTGGTGTCGTGGAGGCCTTGTCTCATTATGTATATTTTTATTATGTACTAACCTTTGTGGTTGCAGGCAAGGTTGAGACATTATGATACTTATTGATCATGGGCAGGTGGCAAGGTCGAGACACTGTGATGTTTCTTGACCATGGTAAGGTGTCAAGGTTATGAGGCACTTGGTCTATGGCTTGATGAGTTCCATGCATTGTGTTCATATCTCTCATTATATTATACCATTGGTGTCATGGAGGCCATGTCTCATTATGCATATTTTTATTGTGTACTAACCTTTGTGATTGCAGGTGATGGTGTTCTTCATTACTACGTACTTGTTTGATTTCTCTTACTCAGTCGGTTGAACCTATTGGGTACATTTTGGTGTACTCACCCCTACTTTATTTCCTCCCTGTAGATCGAGCACAGGGACTTGCACAGGGTAGTTAATTCACTCTATTTGTGCTATTCTACTTCCATCCAGATCTTACCGGTGAGACTCAAACTTTGAGTCTCCGTGGATCTTTGGGATTATCTTTATTGCTTCCTTTCAGGCTTTGTATAAGATTTTATGAGACAACTTTATATCTTATTTTTACTCTTCTACACTATTTATATATGCTTGTACTCATGACTCCAGGTTTTAAGATTGTTATGTTATATTGTGATGAGTTCCACTTTATTTCATTTTTCTTTAGTCATGATTCGATTTTGGGTCGTGACAAATTTAATATCAGAGTTTTAGGTTCATTGGGCTCATGAGACAAGAGAAGAGTGTCTAGTAGAGTCTTATTAATCGGTGTGTAGACATCCATACCCAATTTCAGGAGGCTATGGGGCACTTGTTAGGAAAAACTTTCACGTCTTACATCTATTTGTGCATTTTTTCATATCACATAGTTTGAAAGTATTTAATCTACTCCTTATGCGCATATGCTGATGACCAGATCTCGACGATCAGTGGGAGAGCCGGAGTCTGTTGATGTGGCTCCCACCCATAGTCGAGGTAGATATTGTGATAGGGCTAGGGGACGAGGGCATGTTAAAGGGGAAGCTCTACCTAGAGGATAAACTAAATTGACTTCTCTAGGGCCTACTTATAAGACAGAGGGGCCTGCAGATCCTATTCCACCACCCTCAACCCCAAATGCTATAACCTTGGTTCAGGAGTTGTTTTTGAGTATATTGGCTAGATTGGAGGGAGCACCTCCCACCCCAGATACTGTTGATGTACCGGTTTCTACAACACCAATTGGTCCTTCTTCAACTCCTATTGAGCCAATCATGACCCATGTCGGTCCTTCTTCAGCCCAGTGGATTCTCCTATGGCTGCTATGATTTCGCCTTAGACATCTAAACTGAGTTTGTGTTCTCAGTTTCAGAGTTTGGCTATTGCTCCATCTATTGAACCACCTTTATTTATGGTGCCACCTTCTTCTGCTAGTCTAGCCATGTCTACTGTTGAGCAGAAGAGTTTTGAGTGGTTTGTACACTTGGCTCCCCCAGATTTGATGGCACCCGTAGTAATAGAGCTTATTATTTCTTGTCAGTATCAAGACCGACTATGTAATTTGGACATTTTAGAGTCGCATGGAGTTACCTATACCTTTTACCAGTTCACCGACCTAGCCAAGGAGTGGTGGAGGTCAATTTTGGCTCGTCGACCTGTTGGATCACCAGCCATGAAATAGGAGTAGTTTACTAGGGTATTCTTAGAGAGTTTCGTTTCATATAGCCTTTAGGATAACTTTAGGGATGAGTTTGATAGACTTTAGCAGGGTTCCATGTCAGTTTCAGACTATGAGACCAGATTCCATTTATTGTCCAGATATGCCTTGTCTAGCATCCCTATAGAGTTTGAAAGGATTCAGCGCTTTGCCAAGGTTGGCAAGGTATTTTTTAGGAGGCTACAACTTCCTTTTTCTGGATGGAGGCACATTCCAGAGTATAGTGGATTATGCTCGTGTGATAGAGTGCATCAGACATGATAGACAGGGTAGCGAGAAGAGGTCCTATCAACATGGGCAGTTTAGTGGCCACCTGGCCCGTGACAGAGAGTTTCAGAGGCAGAGCCATCAGGGCCGGGCAGTTCAGGAAGCTCTTCCAGCATCTGACAATGTTGAAAAGCCTAGGCCTACTTAGTAGCCTGTGATAGTTCTATTGGTTCAGTCAGACGTGGTGGTTCTTCGGCACAATTATCTCAGGGGAGAGACCCCAAGGCTTGCTATGTTTGTGATGAGGTTGGGCACTTTACCAACCGTTGTCCACATCGTGCTTTTCCTGCACAGGCTTTAGGGTCTCAGCCAGCCCGTCTAGCCCTAACACCTACAGCTAGAGACACCTCTTAGGACATGAGGAGAGGTACTAGAGGAGGTTGTGACACAGTAAGAGGTGGAGCTCGTGGAGGCCCACAGGCTAGTAGTGATCATAGAATTTACTATGCTGTCCCAGATAGAGCTGAGGCAGAGGCTTTTGATGCAGTTATCACAGGTATGGTTTTGGTGTGCCACCATTCAACTTCAGTTTTATTTGATCCAGACTCTACTTATTCATATGTGTCAGCTTATTTTACTTTGGATATTGATATTATGTGTGAGCTTCTTATCAAGTCTATTTGTGTTTCCATCCCGGTAGGTGAATAATTAGTGGTGAATCAAGTATATTGGGGTTGTATTATGACTTTTATGGGGAGAGATGATGTTGTTGACTTGATGTTGTTGGATATGGTAGAATTTGATGTGATATTGGGTATGGATTGATTATCGCCTCATCATACTATTATTGATTGTAATGCGAAGACCGTGACTTTATCTTGTCCTATGTTGCCTCGGTTGGTATGGAATAGAGCACCTAGCTTGTCACAACCCATAAATCTAGGTGTGATGACACTCACCTAACCCACCAAGGCGTCCCAAACTCAACAACTTAAGAAAATAGTAAAACCAGAAGTTAACAGTCTAATAATATAGTATGCGGAAGAAAAATAACTATAACTATCCCAAGGACTAGTGTCACATGTACAAGCCTCTAAATATATAATATTCAAATGAAATGTATTAGTCACAATGTCTTTTCCTAAAATACAATAAAAAATATATAATGAGATCCTCAAAGGCTTGTTGATGACATAAGCAACTACCTCTCAAGTGATCTAAAAGCTCGATCCAATGGACAAAAATCTAACAGGATGGACCGGGATCACAACCTACAAAAATGTAGCAAGAGGTGAGCACCAAACAACATGGTACTCAGCAAAATGGAACTAACCTAAAGTAAAGCACTGAAGAACACAAGTAACTCCTTAAATCCCAACCACAATCTGCCGAACTACAAACCTGCACTCAGAAAAGTCCTAGTACAATATAATTTAGTGATCACAGTAATATAGATACATTTATCAACTAGTATAATATCTCAATACACAAGAGTATAAATAAGTCTAATACTCACATCAATATCAGGGATATAATAAGTATACAACATACAACAATATCAACCGAACATGATGTAAGATGAAGTGAATGTCATGAGGTGTATATCATGCAATGTACTGTAAAATAACTGTGATGCATGTCTATCCTAGAATACACATCCGCTGATAAGATATGATTGTCTACCTCAGTCAGAATCCATGGGGGACATATCTTTCCATGTATCTGTGAACACTGTTGACAAAGACCTCAACTAATGCTCACCCATCCGGAGGAGACCTCAGGCCATCCGGAAGAGACCTCATACCCAACTGGTAGAGACCTCGACCACTAATCCACATGTTACCTTTCTCACATCTCAACCGTAGCCATCACAAGTATCAATGCACAAATAATAGTAGATGCAACATGCATGATCAACATTATATCACAGTATCATCATCATAATGATCTCAATGTCTCAATACCATCAACATCTCAATATCATCAGTGTCTCAATAACATCCGTATCACAATTTCATCAGTGTCTCAATATCATCAATGTCTCAATATCTCAACCATATCATAATATATGCACCATCTCTCTATCAATAATAAATAATTCACAAGGTCACATAGATTACATAATCATCATTTATTTATGAATCAATATATCAATGCACGAGCAAGTATTCAATACGAATAGTCATGATCAAGCCTACAATGAAACAATTCTACTCTCAAATACTCAATTCCATACATATAGGAGCATACAAGGTTCAATTATACTCAACAAAAGGTTAGAAGTCCACTTGCCTCAAATAAAGTATCTAATCACGTCAAAATCACTGTTTCCCCCTCTTTTGGTACTCCAAATCACCACAATCTATTCTAATATGACATCGCAATCACGTAATGAATCTAGTGACACTAAAACCAATTAATTCAGAGGAAAAGGGTAAAATGGTTAAAATTCTATGTCAGAAAACTTAGCCGGAATCTAAAAATTAATATATGAAAATGTTCTCCACGTAATAAGGAACTCAACGGTGAAAATGATTTTGAAAATGGAGTAAGATGAGAGAGAAATCAACGATTCAAGATTAGGAAACTCTTCCAAAAATCCCTAAATTCCACCATTAAAACCCAAAATTAGAAGTTAAAAACATGAATTAATCAATGAAAATCAATGAGATAGGTTAGACCATCTTCTACGAATACGAAGAGGGGTTCTGCAAATGAGGAGGCCACCAAGCTAGACCTCCATAAACGCAGACCCAATTCCGCGTACGCGGAGCACAAATGGGAGGCACCATATATCAGCTGCACTAACAGTACTCAACTCAACCAAAAATAGGAATTGGACCCTCGAGAATTCATCCAGGACCTCATGAACACAATCCAAATATAAAAATCTATCAAAAATGACGATACAAACTCAATGGAACCGTCATAGTTCGAATCTTGAACCCCTGCAGTCCTTAACCCGAGAAAAATCATCTAAACTAGTTTTAGACTCAAAAAATTAAAATATTCACAAAAGCTCTAAAAATTGCAAGAAATTCATTTCTAGTATTAGTTTCATCACCCGGAACTGATGGAATTTCGACATGAGCTCCCAAAATCTAAATGTTAACCAAAGTCATAGCTATGATCCAAAATAAACTAGAAATGCAACTTTGGGTCTAAAATCTTCATTTTAACTCCAAATTTAGTTATGTAAGTTCTCCTAGACCAAATTCGATATTCTAGAACTGATGGAATCAAATTTCTACACTCACAACTAAAAATAACCTCACAATTCAAAATTTCCAACTTTAAGCCTTTAAAAGCTCTTTCTTTTGCAAAACTCCAACTTTTTACAAGATTTTCAAAATCCAACTTTTAGACTCGACCAAATACTACCCAAGAAAACTTTCAGGAAACGCAAAATGGTAATTAAGCCAGAAATACCAAAAATAACCTTCGAGGTCATTACATTATCCACTACTAAAAACAATGGTTGTCCTCAAACATGAGATAAGATACATACCTGAAGGTTCAAACAACTTAGGGTATTAGGCCCACAAATCTGACTCTATCTCCTACATCGCCTTACTCTCGGGCCTATGGCTCCACTGGATTGAAGCGATCTCCTTAGTTCTCAACTTCTTTACCTGCCTATCCAAAATGGCCATTGACTGCTCTTCATAAGTCAAATCAGGGGTTAACTCAACTGAGTCCATAGAAATCACATGAGACTCATTCGGGATATAACACCACAACATCGAAACATAGAAAATAGGATGGACTGAAGTCAGGTTGGGTGGCAAAGTAAGTCTATAAGCCGCCTCCCCCACTCTACTAAGAATCTCAAAAGGTCCAATAAACCTCGAGCTTAGCTTGCCTTTCGTTCCGAATCTCATAACACCCTTCAAAGGAGAGACTTTCAACCAAACCATATCACCAACCGTGAACTCCAAGGGTTGAACCTGCCTATCAACATATCTTTTTTAGCAACTCTAGGCTGTTATCAATCTACTCTAAATCAACTGCACCTGCTCAAGATCATCTCTCAACATGTCAACACCCATACTCACCATCGCTACTGTGTCAAACCATCCAATGGGCGATTTATACCTTTGGCCATACAAGGCCTTAAAAGGGGCCATCTGAATGTTGGAGTTGTAACTATTGTTGTAGGAAAACTTCGCTAAGGCCAAATGTTGATCCCATCTAACTCCAAAATCAATAACATAGGCTCACAACATATACTCTAGTACCTAAATAGTCCTTTCGGGCTGACCATCAGTCTGGGGGTGAAAAGTTATGCTCAAATCCAAACGAGTACCCAAACCATGATGTAAGGCCCTTCAAAAGTATGAAGTAAACAATGAGCCTTGATCCAATATTTTAGACATCGGGACCCCGTGAAATCTCACTATCTGACTAATATAAAGTTGTGCCAGTCTCTCCGTGATATACCTCACTTTGATCAGAATAAAGTGCACTAACTTGGTCAATCGATCCACCACTACCCAAATAAAGTCAAAACCCCCGACAGTAGGAGGTAAGCCAACAACAAAGTTCATGGCAATGTGTTCCCACTTCCACTTGGGAATGGGCATCTTCTAAAGCTCTCCACCTGGCCTCAAGTGCTCACACTTGACCTGTTGACATGTCAAGCACTTGGCAATAAACTTGGCTATGTCTCTCTTCATACCAGGCCACCAAAAATATTGTCTCAAGTCATGGTATATATTCACTGCCCCTAGGTGAATGGAATATCTAGCACAATATGCTTCCTCTAATATCAATCTAGTTAAATCTCCCATATTAAGCACACAGATACGACTCCCAATCCTCAAAACATCATCAGAATCAAGCATTTCTTCCCTAGCTTCACCTCTAGTCACTGTATACCAAATAATACATAACCTTTCATCCTCAAATTACCTCTCACTAATCTAATCCATCAAAGATGAGCAGGCCTCAATGGAAGCAAGCACTCTACCCTACTCTAAAATATGTAACCTCACTAACCCGTCAGCCAACCTCTGAACATCTCTAGCCAACGGTCACTACTCAACCCAGATAGCTGCTAGGCTCCCCATACTAGAATTCTTCCTACTCAATGCATCGGCCACCACATTGGCTTTTTTGGGGTGATAGAGAATAGTCAAGTCATAATCCTTTAGAAGCTCAATCCACCTTCTTTGCCTCAAATTTCGATCCCGCTGACTAAAGATATACTGAAGAATGTGATGGCCAGTAAAGATCTCATAATGGTCTTCGTAAAGGTAATGATGCCATAACTTTAACATGAATACAACCGCAACTAACTCCAAATCATGTGTGGGGTAGTTCCTCTCATAGACCTTAAA
Source organism: Solanum aculeatissimum (assembly GCA_038996855.1). Lineage (NCBI taxonomy): Eukaryota > Viridiplantae > Streptophyta > Magnoliopsida > Solanales > Solanaceae > Solanum > Solanum aculeatissimum. Next base: position 13,261 of record JBCEWC010004455.1, on the reverse strand, counting down.
CTGTCTAGAAGCATATGCAATAACCTTTCCTTTCTACATCAACACACCACCTAGACCCACTCCTGAAGCATCACAATAGACTGTGAAAGCGACACCCTCCGATGATAATGTCAGAATAGAAGCTGAAGTCAACAATAACTTAAGCTTTTGAAAGCTCTCCTCACACTCATTGGATAATGAAACACCACATTCTTATGAGTAAGTCTAGTCAGTGGAACTGCAATGTGGAGAAACCCTGAACAAAACAGTGATAATAACTAGCCAAGCCCATAAAATTGTGAATCTTTGTAGCTGAGGTAGGCTTAATCCAACCTCAAATAGCCTCAATCTTCACCAGATCAACTTAAATACCTTTCTTGGACACCACGTTCCCTAAGAACGCTATTAAACTCAACCAGAACTCGCACTTGGAGAATTTGGCATACAACTTCTCCTCCTTAAGCCTTTGGAGGACGATCCTCAAATATCTCACATTGTCCTCCTGGGTATTATATTAGACAAAAATATCATCGATGAACACAATTACAAATGAATCCATATATAGTCGGAACACCCTATTCATCAACTCCATACATGTTGCAGGGGCATTAGTCAAACCAAAGGATATAACAAGAAACTTATAATGGCCATACCTAGTCTAATAAACTGTCTTGGGAATATCTGATGGCCGAATACGGAGCTAATGCTACACTTTGTTCAACATCTATAATCAATGTACATCCACATAGACCCATCCTTCTTCTTAATAAACAGAAATGGGGCATCCCAAGGTGAAACACTAGGGCAAATAAAGCCCTTATTTAACAAATCCTGAAGCTTCTCCTTTAGCTCTTTGAACTCAACTAGAGTCATCCAATAAGGAGTGATAGAAATGGGCCTGGTGCTCGACTCAAGTTCAATAGTAAAATCAATATCCTGGTCAGTAGGAACTCCTAGCAAATTTGTAGGAAACATATTTGGGAACATACAAACTACCAGAATAGACTCCATAGAAGGTGACTCAATAGTAGTATCACGAATAAAAGTTAAGACAAACACCCGTGATCAATCAACTTTTGGGCCCTTATATAAGATTTCACTTTACTAGGATAAAAACTCTTTGAACCAGTCCACTCAATCCTCGGTCTACTTGGAATGGCTAAGGTAACAATCTTGGTATAATAATGAAGAATAGCACGATAAGGAGATAGCCAATCCATACCTAGAATAACGTCAAAATATACCATATCCAATATAAACATATCTACCCAAGTCTCATAGTCCGCCAAAGTAATAAAACAAGATCGGTATACCCGATCCACTACTATGGGCTCTTCTACTGGGGTCAAAACATGAATAGGCATAGATATAGAATCACAAAGCAACACAAAACCCAAGAAAAAATAAGCAAACATATTAGAATAAGCAGAACTGGAAATATCACCTACTCCCTTAGTACCAGTGTGTCCACCTCTATCTATCTGGCCTCTAGCATGGCCCTTAGTCTGTGGGGCTGAACCTCTGGTTGGTGGTGCCAAATCTCTAACTGGTGTGGTAGAGTATGTATAGTGGGGCCTAGAATGAGTCTGCCTAGGGCACCGACACAACAAATAATCAGAAGATCCACACCCATAACAAGATATAGGGGTGGACCACTACTGTAAAGAAGTAGAGGGATGTTATAGTCTCCTCGACTCATAGGCCTCTACTGAGAACTAAATGAACTCTGTCCTGAACTATAGGAATCACAGGGCCCTCATCCCCCATCTGAAACTGGCAAGGCTGCATGAACCCTGTGATGTTGAGCTGAACTGCCTTCTCTGACCATACCTCTACTCTTTGATGAAGCACTTGAGTACTATCCCAAAGTACAGACCCTTTTAGGGTCCCCAAACTCCTCTCGTTGCATCAACTAAGCCTCCTTAGCAATACTAACCACCGACTAAAAGAAGGCCCTATCTCTAGCTAACTAAAATATTGATTGCCTGATAGAATAAACCAACCCTCTCATAAATCGAAGGACCTTCTCTCCCTCGGTCAAAAGTATAGTTATAACATGACAGACTAACTGGCAAAAGCAAACTTGATACTCTAAAACTTTCCTGGTGCCCTACCTCAAGCTCTTAAATCTCAACTGGCTCTCCTCCCAAATGCTCTAAGGGACAAACTGATCATAGAAAACATCAGAGAACATCTCTCAAGTCTTCTGAGGAGACCTAACTAGAATGGATCCTGAGTAAGTCCTCTACCACTCCCTGACTGGCCCAAGGAGCTGGGGGGTAACATATTTCACACCATGTGTATCTATCAGGCCCACAATATCAAGCAACTCTCTATAAGTAGTTAGGAACTCATGAACATCCTCTGTCTTGCCACCTTAGAATTACGGTAGCTCCATCCTCCTAAACTTCTCATATATATGCTACTCATCATCAATAAAGGCAGCAGCTAGAGGAATCTCAACAATCAAAGCTACTAGTGGTTGCTCCACCTGAACCTAGGCCACAGGGGTTTGCTGCTAATTTAGGGGTTGAATTCCAACTCGAGCATATGAAGTACCAGGAGTATCAACTGGGCTACCAGTTTGCCCTAAAGTCTCTAACACACCTAAAACTCTCAATAGTGTATCCTAAAGTAGTGGTGCTGCAATAAACGCATGCAGAACCTACTCTTGTCTAGGCTCCAAAGCTGGCTCGAGGAGATACCATGATAATTATCTCTCGCCAGTTCAGATCATTAGCCCCGACCTCTATCTCATCCTCTAGCATTACCCCTAGCCCTAGCTGTGGTCTCAATATCAACATCAGGGGTGACCTATCCTTGTTTATAAGCAGCAGTGGCTCTGGTCCTCACTATCTATCAAAAGGACACACAAATACTCAACACTTAAACAAGACCCACACACAAATTAATTAGAATGAAGAATAAGAGAATTTTCTAATAGTCTCTATAGCCTCTCAAGGATAAGCAACGAACGTCTCCGTATTGATCCTTGAGACTCTACTCGACTGGGCTTGTAAACATGTGAGACTTATGAACCTGGGCTCTGATACCAAATTATCATGACCTAGAAATCCAGGTGTGATGGCACTCACCTAACCCACCAAGATGAGTCAACCTAAACACAACAACTTAAGAAAATAGTAAAAGCGGAAGTTAATAGTCTAATAATATAGATATGTGAAAGAAAAATAACTACAACCATTCCAAGGACTGGTGTCACATGTACAAGCCTCTAAATATAGAATACACTAATGAAATATATAAGTCACAATGTCTAGTTCTCAAATAGAACCAAAAACATAGAATGGGATCCCCAAAGGCCTGTTGATGACATAGGTAGCTACCTCTCAAGTGATTCAGAAGCTCAATCTAATGGACAAAAATTTAATAGGATGGACCGGGCTCACAACCTATAAAAATGTAGCAAGGGGTGAGTACCAAACAATAGGGTACTCAGTGAAATGGAACTAACCTAAAGTAAAGTAATGAAGAACACAAGTAACTCCTTAAATCCTAACCATAATCCACTGAACTACAAACATGCACTCAGAAAAGTGCAAACACAATATAATGTAGAGATCACAATACTATAGATACATTTATCAACTGATATTTTTTAAAATAAAGACCCTTGAGGGGGTCAGAGGCTGAGCAACACCCCAGACATTTTCATTCATAAAAAGACACAATGGAGGGGGACATAAACCATACCTCCACTAAAGGTGGAACTCAAGAAAGCCGACTTAAATGAGTGCTTTCTAAGTTCCAATACAAGGAGAACAATCCTAACCATGCACCTGTGAGAGGACTCCTCTCAGTACAAAATCTAGAAAAGCATAAATAAAGGAGACTCTCTCTTTACAAAGATCTAATTATACTATCTAAAACTCAAGGAGGTTCTTTGATTCTTTTCAATTTCTTCCTTCTGAAACTTGGCAATTCCATAATGTCCAAAGGTCATTTTTGGTATAGAAAAACTGAGGAGAAGAGTTTTTATGACTATATTTTTCCAAGGAATCAGCAGTGCAATTAGCTTCTTTATAAATATGCATACATCTAAAGTCATGGAACTGTTTGATGATGTGCTGAGCTTTGGTCACCTACTGATTGATTGTCAAAAGAATAGAATTGTTTATTTTGATCCATTTCACCATAAGCTCTGAATCAGATTCAAAGATTACCTAAGTGCAACCTATCTGTAAACAAAAGGTTAAACCAAACATCACAACTTCTAGCTCAAGCTCATTGTTAGTACCTTCTCCCAGAGGAGCTGCATAGGCAAATATAAGGTCCTCTTTCTCATTCTTAAGAACTCCACCCCTACCTATGCTGTTAGGATTATTGAGAGTGATTTTATTAGTGTTGAGCTTAACTAGCTTGGCAGGAGGCCTGATCCAGGAGGTGGCAGTAACTTTGATATCATACACACAGTTCTCATTCATTTGAATCAGATTAATCTAGTTGTGGGTGATGTGCTATCAAAATACAACACTTTTAATGCTTAAAACTTGGGATTTTATGTGTTCTCAAGGTGATGTTAGTAGAGTTGATATATGTTTCTATTTATTTTGAAGGATTTCAGTGTTGGCTTGACTTTGGGCATGATGTATAGAAAAGTTACAGTTTTTAGAGGTATATGAGACCCTCTGTGGGTCGTGGGTCCTTCCACAAGTCATAGAGGAGGTTTCATTTGTTCTTCTAGTGCAGGGGTGAAAATTGAGTTGCACTCTATGAGATAGGACCACGAGTCATGAACCAACGTACGATTCATAGAGTGTGATCGTGAAGCAAGGATCAAAGATGGAAGAGTTGCTAAAAAATAGTACAAATAAGACCCTTCACGGGTTGTGGAATCCTTCACGACCCGTGGAAAGGTTTCATGAAAAGTGCCTGCTAGATGTAACTACATTCCATGAGACCCCTTTCACAAGTCGTGAATTGCTACACGAGCCATAAATGATGCTAACATAGTTATCCTATTTTATTTTGGCTTCATATTTTAAGTACTATAAATAGGTTCTTAGGGTTTTAAATACATATACAACAATAGAGGGGAAGAGAACGTGAGAGAACAACCTAGGACAAAAAAATAGCTTGATTATGAACATCATTTTTGTTATTTTACTACAATCTTTTGGTTCAAATTTGCAATTATATGAGATGTTGGATTTGTGTTCATCTATTCTTGCGTGTAAGTACTTTAATTATGTATTCTTCTGGCATAATTTCTGAAAACACTTTAAGCATGTGTGGCTAAATCCAGAACTAGGGTTGTAGGAACCATGACGAACTAACTAAGATAAAATTAGATACCTTACAAATTCTTAGACGGTGTTAGGATGTATTAGTTATCTCTTCGTTTAAATCTATTTTTAATAATGGCCAATGTTAGAACTATCCTAGGATCACTTGTCAGATCAAGGAAGTGAGTAATAAGGAAAGAGTTAATTAACAAGAGTTGATCGATTTCTCCCAACTAATCAATCTAACTAAAATAAGTATGATTTTACTGAGATAGAGTAAGGTTAGTAAAGTGACACCATAGAGATGGATAAAGTAATGTGATGAAATTCACCTATACGTTGGATCAAGGGTTTACGAGAACATAGCTTACTGTCCTGCACCTACACACCAGAAAAGAGTCGCAAGTATCTAAGAGCACTTAGTTGGGGAGTCATGGGGAACACATAGCCCTAGTTCACTTTTCTCTTGATTACAAGCACGTGCATTTTAGTTTAGATTTTACTTTCACTTGCAACCCCCCCTTCTTTGTGTTTATTTTCCTATTTTCTGGGAGATAATAGGGTTAATCGATTCAATTTAAAATTTATGCTAATCCAAAGTCTACCATATTCCTCGAGTGATCGATCTTAACTATTGTTAGGTTAAATACTTGATAACAACCACTTTAATCTCTGAGTAGAGGTGTGGGATAAGAAAAATCGAGCATTTATGGTGCCGTTGTCGGGGAATACAACTAGACTTGATTAGTGCAACATAATTTGATAAATTACTCTTTATTTCCCTTATTTTATGTTTTTGCTATTTTTGTTTAATTACAGGGTATAGGTGAACAGTGTATGCCAAATAAGAGAAGTTGAGGCACTCCCTTGACTCTCTTTGACCCAGAGATCTACAAAACACTAAGAAGAATGGCCTGACAACCTGGAACAATGATGCTGATAATGCAGCTAACGCTACACTGAATCCAAATAGGGACAACCCCTCTATAATAATTCCACAGCCTAAGGGACTTCAAGATACCGCTAATGATTGGAACCAATATCGACTGAACTCAATGGTTATAGATGTCATGGGAGAGATAGTGTTACCTCCACTTCCAGGTGACACTAAGTTCGTTGTGTCAAGTGGGTTGTTACAGATGCTAGAAAATCATGGGTTTTTTCGCAGGCCTACTGTAAGAGGATCCACATAATCACCTGCACAACATTGTGTTTTCCTGTAAGAGCGTAATAGGGAATCAAAATTTATCCATGGATGTCATTGGGCTCTGTGTCTTCCCGTTATCACTTACTGGCAATGCAATATTATGGTTAGTTGAGCTCCCACAGAGCTCGATTACCAATTGGGGTGAACTGCAGATGACCTTTTTAGAAAAGTACTTCCCCATATCCAAAAAGCTCAAGTTAAAGAAGGATATAAATAACTTTGAACAACTACCTGGTGATTTGATTGGTGCTACATAGGAGATATTTACAAAGTGTCTGAGAAGGGTTTTCGATCACAAGATCATAGATGTATCCTTGGTTGAGAGCTTCTATAAAGCCATTGATGAGAATGGGAAACAGTTGTCAATACTATCATGGGTGGATTATTTATCAACCATACCTTCCAAGAGATCGCTGAAAGGCTAAAGTGGGTGGTCAAGCTGACCATGCATGGGGCACAAGAGACAAAGCCACAACTAAGAGCTCATTTGCAGTTACTACTACTTCGGTGCAAGCACAAGTCAGTGAAGGTGATGCAGGAACTTGCACGGATTAATATAAATATGGAGCTACTGATGAAGCAGAATGCGGATAAGGTAAATTTCATCGCTCATCAGCCTATGCGAGCGCCCATGTACGAGAAAACCTACTTTGAGAAAGATTCTTGCTTCGTAGCTGAGCAGACGGAGGGTTTCCAGCCTAACACCTAGGGGTTCAATCAGTACTACTGGCGCCAAGGGAAAAGAAGCCAAGGTCAAAACTACGAATGAGATGGAGATTACAATAATAATAATCAGGGTGGCGTCTATGATAGAAACAGAGGCTAAGATAGAGATGTTGATTGGGGTCCCAGAGATGGCTACAGAAGCGACACCTATGTTCCACCCCATAATCAAAACTTTGATGCTGGCTCATCCAGAGTTTAGGAGATGTTTGAATGATTTATGAAGAAAGCTGATGCACAGGATGAGACACTCAAGGGGATGAAGATTGATTTCTCCAATATTAATTAGAAGATCGAGTCTCATTCAGTTGCAATCAAGTAACTTAAGCAGTAATTCAGCCAGATATTGACCCATCTTAACCAACGCCAGAAGGATACTCTACCCAGTAATACTATTCAGAATCCGAAGAATGAAGGGCAGTGTATGACTATCACAACTCGCAGTATGAAGCAGACCACTGATCCTCCAATACCTATAGATGATAATGAGGTTCATGATGAGGGTGTTGTGAATAGGCAGGTTGAAACTAGAGATGACAGTATTCAGACCGAGGAAAGCAATGCTGCGCCGAAATAGTTGAGACCCATTCCTCGACCTCCTCCCCCCTTCCCACAAAGACTAAAGAAAAAGAAGGAGGAAGGTAAGTCCAAACACTTTCTTTCCATGTTGAAGTAGTTTTCCATTAACATCCCATTGATAGAGGTGTTGGAGAAGATGCCCAGATATGCCAAGTTTATGAAGGATCTGGTGACGAAGAAGCGCACGGTGAGTCAGGAGTTCTCACAAGAGCTCCAACATTGCAGTGCTATCTCTACCCGGTACTTGGTGTAAAAAAGAGATGACCCTGGAGCATTTACCATTCACTGCACTATAGGGAATGTGGAGTTCGCAAGGGCATTATGTGATCTTGGTGCCAACATTAATTTGATTCCCCTTGTGATATTCAAGAAGCTTGGTCTGACAGACCCTACACCTATAAGAATGAGATTGTTGATGGTTGACCAAACTGTGAAGAAACAGTGGGAATCCTATATGACATCCTCGTCAAGGTGGACAAATTTATATTCCCTGCGAACTTCCTGATCTTAGACTACGAAGTGGATTTTGAAGTCCCAATCATCTTGGGAAGGCCTTTCCTTGCCACTGGGCGAGCCTCAGTGGACATGGAATCCAATCTCCTCAAGTTTAGGTTGAACGATGAAGAATTCATCTTCAATGTCTGTAGGTCGATGAAGAGGAAAAATGAGCTCAAGATGGAGGTGTGAGATATTGATGAAATTTGAGTAATTAGATAGCCCACATCATATTGCGAAAATAAATCAGGTGCTACTTGGGAGGCAACCCAAGATATTTTTATAATAATTGTAGTTTCTATTTTAGCTTTTAGCTTTAGACTTGAAATAGTTTAGATTTGTATATTTTTTAGGATGTAAATTTTGGACAATGGACTGGTATTATATAGGGTAACAGTGTATTTTTATGTATTTTTGCAGGTTCTGCAGGTATAAGACCAAGTCAACATAAAAAAAGATTCTACGATTGCATCTATGAGTCGTAATACACTACACGACTCATAGATTAGCTTGTAGAAACTTCCAATGAGCAATATTTATGAGCACTCCAGTGCACGAGCCAAGTCCATGATTCATATGTAGAACTACGGGTCATGGATTGGGTTCATGGACCCCAGGTAAGTTTCTAAATTTTCCTAAGTGTTAAATGTAGTTTACGAAACCCTTTACGAGTCGTGGACCATTCCACGAGTCGTATAAGAACTCGCAGACTGAAGGTATGAATAAAAAGGTCTAAGTGTCTACAAAACCATGATCCACAAGCTTTGGGACATTCCACAGCTCGTAATCGAGGTTTCGTGAAACCAAAAACCAAGAATTTCAGGCCCAACCCAGTTAGTTTAAATAGGGGTCAAAATAGATTTTGACCCCAAAATTTCCAAAACTTCCCCGCATAAAAACTCTAGTCTGGCTCATTTCCCCCATCTCCGACCAAAAATCCAACGTTTTACGTCATTTTTTGGCCACCTCCGATGATCTCCCACACCTAGGGTTTTGATTCCTCTTGGTGTCCTTGTAATTCTCTTTCAAGTATCACTCAAATCTGGTAAGATTTTGGTCCCTAAAACCTAATTTATCAAATTACGATTTAGATTGAGTTGTGATTGTGATTGGGGATGGGTTTAATAGAGTTGTGCACTTGTTTAAATACTATTCTTTGAAATTCATTCATATTCATGATTAAATTAATTAGGTAGTATTAATATTGGTGTTGGAAATTGTTGGGTGCCAAATTATGGTGTTTGTATGACCATTGAGCCATTGTAATTGATTGAATTTTGTTGAAAAATATGTGATGACATCACCCAATAGTTGACATACACTTTGATTCTTAAATAAATGGTCGGATGATTGACATTATAGGCTAAATCATTTTGATAGGGTATAATGCATGAATGGGGGCGAGAATTTATTGTAAATACCTATGTTTGTGCATAAACTCTTACTTAGTGTTGTTAGTTTGGTTGACAAAATTGGTCGGGGAAACTCGTAGATGCAAGTGTCCATAAAATTTGGACACTGGTCATCCACACGAGGGTCTTCTATGGCTCACGGATCACTCCACAAGCCGTGGTTCCCCATCGTGAAGCATTCCAGTGTTCAATAATTTTAAGGATTCATCATACAAGACCCACTACAACTCATGGATTGTTCCACGACTCATGGCTAGGTCTCATCAAATTTACCAATACTCAACCTGATTTGAGACTTGTATCCATGACTCAGTCTACGACTCGTAAAGCTTCTATGAGTCATGACTGAGTCTCGTGGATAAAATTTAAGTTGTTTAAAATTTGATGAACACTATTTCACAAATCCTTTACGACTTGTAAAGCACTCTACGACTCATAAATAGGGTTTTGTAAACCCTTATTCCCCAAGTCCAGTTATGAAATTTTCTTGTATTTTTGAGTTAAAATTCATGGAACTAATTCGTTTCGTGATTATGTGCCTTGCAGGTACTATGGCCCCGAAACCAACGAAAGATAAGATTATAGCTATGAGGGACCTCTTGTGGGATGAGCCCACAGACTTGAAGCATGCCCTCGAGACTAGTGGCTCTTTAGAGAAGTTTGGTGTGCAGTCGGACTTCGATGTAGAGCTACAATAGACTCGAGCATCTACCTGACATGTTTCATCCCACGCCATCATGGTCCGACCTCCACAGTCTGAAGAGAGAGGTGGCAAGGCCAGCAGTAACATACATATGACCTCCTCCGAGAAGGGGTCTCAGTCTGGTTCAGAGGAGGGGTTAGACTCTATATCTTTTTCCAACCCTCGACTACCCGAGTCATCACCAGACACAGCGCACAATAGGTGGTGCATCGAGGGCATGCAGATGATATTCCAAGAGGATATACATAGGAATGAGCATGGCCGACTCGCTCGTTCAATACTAGAGGAGTCCAGAGTTATCACTAGAGGACTTGATAGTGTCCTAGGGCCGGAGAAAACCATAGTTCACCACAGACTCTAGTGGTTGGCACAACCGGCTGAGAGGTACTCACCAGTATTGGTGAAGGAGTTCTACGCATCCTACATTATTACTATTCATAGCACTCTTCCCAGGGGGAAGAAGCCCCTTACCCATCCGAACCTAGAGATGATGTGAGTGTGAGGCCGGGTGGTTGATATTTCAAAGGAGACCATCCGATGAATGTTATTTGGACCTGAGTTTGCAACCCCCAGCTCTACAATAGAGTATGATCACAGAGTGAGGCTGGCACAAGACTTGGGAGTTATGAGGGAACCAGTCTGCCGAGCCAGTTTGATGAGATGGGTGGCTACCCACATTGTTGCTACTGGACCTGACCTGTCTTGGGTAGCCACATCTTTTGATCCTATCGTGAAGGCTTCACTTAGTTTACCGCCAAGTTCTGGTGGGTTGTTATTCGCTCGAGGATCCAATCGACACTTATTGATAACATCTTGACACCGAAGAGAGCCATGTTGGTAGCCAATATCTTTCCTGGTTATGTAATAAATTGGGTCACTCTGATTATCGAGCATATCCACAAGGCGGTCTTAAGGAGGTCCACTACAATCCCCTTCCCATGTTTGATACATCATCTTTGCTTGATGACGGGGGTTTAGATACTCTATCATGTGGACGTGTTAGTGGAGGTGTAGCGTACTTTAGATGTCAGCCTGATAAAGGTTGAGGAGAACCCAGTTGTACTCCATCGGGCACCAAGGACATATGTTGTACTTCTAGATTTTCCCATTTTAGTGCCTCTGACTGAGCCCTCCACATCTGTTGTTGCACCGACTGTAGAGGGGCCCTCATTGATATAGACTTTGAGAGGAAGAGGCCTACTATCACCACTGTTGATGTTCCAGAGTCTGTTCCTACTACTTCACCACCTACCGGTATTGTATTTGTGCCGATAGCATCCTTCTAGGCTCTGGCACAAAGGTTGACATATGCTGAGTCGCAGTTGGCTCAACTACTATAGAAGTTGAGGCCTTGGGTCCGCCAGGTGGTTACAGATGCTGAGAGTCGTATGCAGGCTTTAAAAGTTACTGCCATCCTAGAGGGGCTTACACCGGATAGATGCCTTTGAGGAGCGGGTCCAGACGAGCCTCCGTACAATGGCTCCCATTTACTTATCGGTTATGCAGATGGAGATTCAATAGCTCCGGGCTGGCATGGCTGCAGCATTGGCGACTCCATTAGTTATGTCATCTACCACGCCTGCTGCAGCACCCATAGTAGACTTGTTCGCTCCCGAGGAGCCCATATAGACTTCCCTCGGGAAGAGGCTCCACACAGAGGATGGAGATTCGGAGCACTTTGGTAGGGAGCAGACAATGGAGGAGGACCTAAAGATCGCCCTATCCAGATCCAGAGAGGAGAAGAAGGCCAGACAGGAGTACATATGCCAGTTGCTGAGAGGCGAGGGTACCTCTGGAGTAGCTTCTACTGCTGAGGAGTCCACCAGTCTTATGGAGGATGGACAGACTGAGAATAAGAGATGCGCTTAGGTGCCCAGGTGTGTTTTCTTTTAACCCAGTCTTTTATCTTTTGTTTACGAGCATTGAGGATAATGTACAATCTTTTTGATAGGGTGTGGGTGGTTACAAGGCCTCAGTGAAGTCTAAGTAACTTTGGCCTATAACTACCCCAATTTTTTATTCCAAAGGATTTTCTTGCCTGTGTTTTTTCTCCCTGCGGATTTTATTTTATGTTGAACCAACATGTTTAGGATATTTAGGTAGAATTAGTAGCATATAGTATTGATATCCATGACATAGTAATTTTTGTGTGAAAAATGATACCCATCAAATTTTTGTTTAGCTAGTTTGATAGTAACCATGCATGATTAGGTGTTTGATAGTGTTTGTTCTGATAAGCAAGTGTGAACTATGATAAAAAGCATGATCTGTGTTGTGTTAACATGTTAAGCAGTGCCATGAGTGAGTGAGCTTAATTGTATGATTCTTTACTGTGCTTTAATTCAGAACTTGCCCTATTACTCAGATTTAGACTCTAGGTTAGTTGGTTAGGAAAGGATCTTAGGCCATTATTTTAATTTTGCCTACTTAACCTAATATAACCAATCAAATATGTTATGTATTGCTTGATCCCTATTTTTGAGCCTAAAATTGACTCTATTCTTTGTAAATACCTAACAAGCCTAGACCTTAATGTATGATAATCTCAAACTTAGCCCTAGTCTTTCCTTGAACACTGTGCAGCTCAACTGAGGTTAAAAGCCTAAGTTGAGGGTGGCTACCCAAAAACTGGCCCTAGTTCAGAGGATAGATAATGTGCACCTCATCTTAGGCCAAAAGCTTAAGTTGAGGGTGGCTGGCATCCGGAGAAGTCATGAAAGTGAGGAAAAAGCTTAGTAATACAGAGAAGGGAGAAAAAGAATGAAAAGGGTGCAAGAAAAATGATAAAATTTGCCAAATTTCAAAACAATGTGAATGAATAAGGCAAAGTGCTAAAAATAAAAAGAAAAGCACCCTTAAGCAGTTGAAAATGGGAAAAAGGGAGAAGAAAGTAAAAATGATAGGTTGGTAGGGTAAA
>JBCEWC010004454.1:0-27302 GCA_038996855.1 Solanum aculeatissimum | reverse complement strand
GGGCCTAACAATGCCATCTCACCTAACTCAAACCATCCCACCGGGGACCTACACCTCCTACCATACAAAGCTTCAAATGGAGCCATGCCAATACTAGCGTGGAAACTATTGTTGTAGGTAAACTCAATAAGAGGTAGATGATCATCCTAATTTCCTTTGAACTCCAACACACAAGCCCTTAGCATGAATTGTCCTCTTGGCTTGCCCATCGGTTTGAGGATAAAATGCGGTGCTCAATTTAATTCTAGTGCCAAGCCCCTTTTGAAACGATCTCCAAAAGTGAGAGGTGAATTGGCTACCACGATCCGATATGATAGACCTTAGTACACCATGCAATCTCACCAACTCTTAAATATACAATTTAGCATAATCCTCGGCACTATAAGTAGCCTTGATTGGAAAGAAGTGAGCCAACTTGGTCATTCGATCCACCATAACCCAAATAGAATCAAACTACTTACTAGTATGAGGTAACCCAACCACGAAATCCATATTTACATCCTCTCACTTCCAAGTAGGAATTTCAATATCTTGGGCCAACCCACCGGGCCTTTGATGTTCAACCTTCACCTGTTGGCAATTTGGACATTGCGTTACAAATTTTTCTATGTCCTTCTTCATACTATGCCACTAATATAACCCTCTCAAGTCCCGATACATCTTAGTAGATCCCGGATGAATATAATATTGGCAATTATGATCTTTACTCATGATGACCTCTCTTAGGCTGTCGACATCCAGAACACAACCAATTTTGATACCAGTAAATCATCTCCCCCTTGTGAGAAGACCTCTATCTTCTTTTCGGCAACTAACCTTTTCAACTTGACTAAGGAAGGATCTAAATCCTGTTTTGCCTTTACATCAACAATCACAGAAGATTCGGATCTATTTTGAACAAGAATGCTGCCATCATCCGAGTTGGCCAATCAAACACCCAACCTAGCCAAATGGTGTACATCTCTTACCATTTGCTTCCTCTCCTCTTCAACGTGCGACATACTCCCCATGGATAGCCTACTAAGAGAATTCACCACCACATTCGCCTTGTCCGAGTGATAAAGAACACTCATATCATAATCCTTGGGTAGCTCGAACCATCTACTTTGTCTCAAGTTAAGATCCCTTTGGGTGAAAACATATTGCAAACTCTTGTGATCGATGAACACATCCACATGAACCCCATATAGATAATGTCACCAAATCTTTAGAGCAAACACCACTGCCTCCAGCTCGAGATCATGGGTTGGATAATCTTTTCTTATGCACCTTCAATTGCTGAGACACATAAGCTATCACCTTACCATGTTGCATAAGTACACATCCCAACCCAATCCACGAATCATCACAGTACACCACAAACCCATCCAACCCATTGGGCAAGGTCAAAACAGGAGTTGATGTGAGCCGATCTTTCAACGTCTAAAAACTTTTGTCACACTCATTTGACCACATAAACTTAGGCTTCTTCTGGGTCAACTTAGTCAACGGGGATACGATAGAAGAAAACCCTTCGACAAATCTCCGATAATAACTGGCCAACCCAAGGAAACTTCGAATATCCAAAGGGGTCAACGGTTTAGGACAATCCTTCACTGCTTTGGTCTTCCTATGATTAACCTTAATACCATCACTGGACACCACGTGACCAAGGAATACGACCTATCCCAACCAAAACTCACACTTGCTAAACTTGGTGAATAACTGCTTTTCTCTCAAGGTTTGAAGCACTAACCTGAAATGATCCCTATGCTCCCGTTCACTTCAGGAGTAAATCAGGATGTCATCAATGAACACCACCATAAAACTATCAAAGAATGGTTTGAATACCTGATTTATGAGATCCATAAACACCGCCGAAGCATTGGTCAAACCAAACAATATCACCACAAATTCAAAATGCCCATAATGAGTTCGGAAAGCCATCTTCGAAATATTACTCTCTCTTACCTTCAATTGATGATAACTCTAATGGAGATCTATTTTAGAGAAATGAGTAGCCCCTTATTAGAGTTGATCAAACAAGTCATCAATTCTGGGCAACGGGTACCTATTCTTGACGGTCACCTTATTCAACTGTCAGTAATCAATACACATTCAGAGCGAATCATCCTTCTTCATCACAAACAATATGGGAGTACCCCAAGGTGAAATACTTGGTCTAATGTAACCCTTCTCCAACAAGTCCTTCAACTGATCCTTCAGCTCCTTTAGTTCGGCCGGAGCCATACGATAAGGAGGAATAGAGATAGGTTGAGTATTTTGAAGGAGATCTATGCCAACATCCACCTCTCTATCGGGAGGAATGCCGATCAAGTCTTCAGGAAACACATCAAGAAATTCATTAACCACCAGAACCGATTCAAGTGTAGGTGACTCACCTTCCACATCTCTAACCCTTACAATATGATAGATGCATCCTTTACAAATCATTCTCCGCGCTTTAAGGTAGGAAATAAACCAACCCCTAACCATAGAATTACTACCCTTCCATTCCAATATGGGCTCATTAGGAACTTGGAATTTGACTTGCCTAGTCCTACAATCCACTGAGGCATATGAGGCATAGAACCAATCTATCCCAAGAATAATATCAAAGTCATACATCTCAAGCTCTACAAGATCACCAGGGAATACTTTATGCAAAACTGAAACAAGACAAACCCCGATACACCTTACGGGCAACAACAAACTCACCTACGGGAGTATAAACTGAGTAAGGTTCCACCAATGTCTCAGGACTTAAATCAAATTTAACAGCCAACAAAGGTGTTATAAAAGATAAATTTTTACCTGGTTCAAGTAAAGCATAAGCATCAAATCCAAAGACTTTTAACATACCAGTCACAATATTAAGAGCTTCATCCACTTCCTGCCGGGCATGAAGAGCATAAAATCTGTTATTTCTGGGAGCACCACCAACTTGAGCTTTTGACTTTCCTTGACCACCTAGAGCCACTTGATCTCCCTTTGCATTCCATGGGTAGTCGACAATCTTTTGATCAATACTTTTGCACTTAAAGCAAGCTCCTGAAACCTTCCTACATTCACCCAAATTGTTCCCTCCACACTGGCCATAATGGGGAGGTCGTGGACCACCCCCAACTTGTGCCTTAGGAGGAGTCACTCTCAGGTTACCAAACTTCACATTCGAACTTTGTCCTTATTGGAAACGACCAATTCTACCACCACTTCTAGAGTTGGAGAACCCATTATCAAACTGGGCCCTTTTAGAGTTTTTCACCCTTCTTTCCTTGAGCTTCTCACCCTCAATCTATTCAGCATAAGTCATAAACCTGGAGATATCCATGTCTTGAATAAGCATGGTAGTATGACACTCTTTCATAGCCAAGTCAGCACCAGAAATGAACTTGTGCATCCTTGCACGGAGATCAGCTACTAACATGGGAGCATACTTGGAGAGCTTGGTGAACTTGAGAGAATAGTCCCTCACGGACATGTTACCTTGCTTGAGGTTAATAAATTCGGTCATTTTGGCTTCCCAAAGTTCAAGAGGGAAGAAACGGTCTAGAAAAGCAGACTTGAACTCTTTCCAATCAACCTTAGTATCTGTGACCCTCTCGAATAACCATTGGTTATACCACACCTAGGCTACATCCTTCAATTAATAAGCAGCCAACTCAGCCTTAGAACCAAAGAACTCTGAAGGATTCATCCGACTGAAGTCTCTCACCCTAGAGGCTAGAGTGCCATCATTTGTGGGATTAGTTGGCCGAGCTTGATTAGCAACCACCTGGGCCAGCATAGCAACCACGTTTTGAAACTCAACATGAGTGACTTGCTCTTCCACAAGCTTACGGGGGGCTTGTTCCTCATAGATCGGATCATGCCTAGGGAGGGGAGATTTTTAGGGAGGCATCTTCTAAAAGAGTAACAAGAACACCCCATTTTAGGAAACCTTTCAAAACAGCTCATAGCGCGACATAAGGAACAACGAAGTGAGATAATTCCTAAAATATCATCATAGCCCCTTGTTCATAGGTATGGCGCACATCACACCCATGAACAAAACTCAAATTGACGCGACATGTTGGACTCCAAGGATCATTTACAAACCTAGGGTTCTGATACCATCTTTGTTATGACCTGAGGTTAGGGCCTGGATGTGATATGGTGAAGGAGAACCCGAGAGTCCTCGATCAAGCCATCATAGCATCATCACACACATCATCAGTTCAGAAACGCATAATAAAGCACATTCCATGTAATTCTAAGGGATATTCGGGGCTTTGGACTCAAGCTATGGGGATGTTGTCGGGAATGGGATAAACATGAATCACATAGAACATAGCAATTATGTTCTAAGGGGTGGGTAAGTATGACTCAAGCTATGTGGGCAAGACGGGATAGGGACTTTCCACATAAGCACATTCCCATCAAAAAATCATAATAGCATAAGCGGAAACATAATCGATACATAGGCAAAAATGGCAAAGCATAGAGGTCCTAATATCTCAACAAGCATATAATACGGCGTACATAGAATCCGATGTAAACATCCAACCATGCCTCTACAAGAGTACGATGGGGGCCTCGACACAACTCGGGCTCACCCTCAAAATATAAAATAAATGAAACGAAACAAAACATAGGGTAGAGAAAAATGGGTAATTACCCTTGGAGTGTAGGCCTCACCATAATCAATAAGAACAAGAATCTCACTAGCCATCCAACGGTGGATGAAGGTCACCTCCAGTCCCTACATGGTTAGAACATGTAGACAAAGAGTATGGGTTAGCACATTAGATGCACTAAGTATGCGGGCATACAATATGTATGATCATGAACCTACCAAAAAAACTAGATGGTAAGGGCACATGTACGTATAGATAGAATGTATATAAGCAAGGGAACAATATTGTAACAATATGCCATGAAGTGTCATGATGCATGGATGTAAGCCTACATATCATAGCAAGGATGTGACCTCAACTGACCACAGAGAGAACCCGAGCGAGCTACTACTTGGATAAAGAATACTGCCAGGTAGATCACAGATCAAGTCATCCCATCAAGGGAGAAATCTCATGTTAGCACATGGTTTGACGGAAAAAAGTATGGACCCTTGGAGATAGTCCACCCCGACTCCAATCCCTCGGTGCTAAGTCTCATCCCACGAGAAATACATATACAAGATTTCAAAATGAAGGTTTTAATCTTTCAAGTCAAAACAATGCAAGATGGCTACAAGCCCAGAATCACATTTCAAAACCTTTCAAATCCAAAATAGAACTTCTGAATATCATTTCCATAGACCAATGCAAAGGAGTAGCTTATTCTATCATAACAGAGTGGTGTAAAACACCCAGAGTGCTTATAAAGCTAGAGCGAGACAAGATGTGATCACATTCTAGTCAATTCCCATGTCTTATCCAAATCAAGTCATATCAAATCAGGAGGGCCAAGCCCTTAACAAGAATTTCATCAGATTGAGCCTTTCATGTATGCATATGTCATGAATAATGAGATGAATGTATGGGCAATAACGGGTTAATCAAAATTCAACAATACAATATGAAATTCAATTGAAATCCATAAGAAAATCCCAATTCAAAACATAATTTGAATTACCCATGCCTAAACAAATTTTCAAAGGATCATGCATATTTCAATCTTCATAATTCCAATGCAAAATGTGATAATTGAATTTAAATAGCCTGCAAATCAACATTAAAACTCAGCCCACAACTTAATTTGAACAAACCATCCATAATTTAAAGGACCCTTTTACAAGGGAAACTAAAATTCATCAAAATTAAAGAAGAGGACCTTGGGTCTTCATGGTTGAAAGAAGAACCATGAATCAATCCCACATACCTGGACTTAATCAAGAAGACCAAGAAGAATTTGAAGAAGATTTGAATTTCCCCTTTGATTCTCAAGCTAGCCTTCAATGGAGGATGAGAGTAATTTGGATGAAATTGAAGAACTTAAGATGGAATAGGAGTGAATAGGGTTTAATCAGGGGTTTTAGGATAGCTTAAAATAACTAAAATGACACTAGCACTAGCTAAAATTATAATTAAACCATAAATGAAATGTGGAATAAAAACTAAAAACCGTCGTCGACGAAACGCTACACAGACCATGTAGTGACTTAAGGTCCATAAACTCGACGGTGATGCCATACTTAGCTCATGCATTAGCTTGAAATCTTGGAAACTCTCTTGACCACGTCACGGTTTCCCTTATGAGCCGTGAGACATCACATGGACCGTAAACTAGTCCGGAGCCTCACTTGGCTTTGGGCCTCAGCACAAATCTTGAAAACTCTCTGGACCACCACACAGATGGGATCATGAGCCGTGAGGACTCACATAGATCGTGAGCTGGTCCGTGGAGCCTTACTTGGCTCAGAGTCTCAGTTCATGGCCTGGACTGCTCACTGGAACACCCCATGAACTGGTCTCATGGGTCGTGAGCTTCCACAGGGTCTGTGGACCCTCTCGTGGTCCACTCCCTTATCCGACATTTTTCTTCCCTTTTTCAAAACGTTTTCCTTACACAGGAAGTCCCACTATGAAAGCGATAACTTCCATATTCGAACTCATAATTGAGAGAAACTAAGTGTGTTGCGAAGATAACTCAAAGAGCTTCAATCTGATATGTCGTGTTCTACACAGTTCATCTTATACCAAGAGATATGTCCATTTAAAGTCTGCACATCCACTAGACATTAAACAAAATTTAACCAATACGTATTCGTCCAAGACGATCATGCAAGAGAGATTCAGGAGACTCATAGACTAACCAAGACAAGCTCAAATTAGACCTTAACCAGAGATGTGTGATTCAAAATTTTTTGGGTTATTATAAATCCATAGACCTCTTCTGTGAGCTAGAAGAACCATGGTTTGAACTGTAAGAATCTAGAGGACCTCGTCCTCCCTATGATGTTGGGAGAGATGCATGAACCCCACGATAATTGAGTGAACCAACTTCCCTAGTCATACCTCTGCCTTCAGATGAGGCACTCGAGAACTATCCAGATGTACAGACCTTTTTGGGGTCCCTAAACTTCTCCCTCTACATGAGCTCTGCCTCCTTGGAAGCACTAACCACTGACTGAAAGAATGCTTCATCTCTAGAAACCCAAATCACTCACTGTCTCATAGAGTAAGCTAACCCTCTCACAAACTAGTAAACTCTCTCCACCTTTATAGGAATAATAGTTGTAGCATGCTGACCTAGCTGATAGAAATGAGCTTTATACTCTGAAACATTCATAGTGTCCTATCTCAAACTCTCGAACCTTAGATGGCTCTCCTCCCAGACATTCCAGGGAACAAATATGTCATAAAAGATACTGGAAAATGTCTCCCAAGTCAGCAAAAGAGATCCATCTAGAAATGACCCCAAATAGGTCCTCCACTACTCGCTAGTTGGCCCACGGACCTGAAAGGTAACATATCGTACACCATGAGTCTCTGCTAACCCCTCAGTCTCAAGTGACTCCCGTCAAGTAACTAAAAACTCATGAGCGTCCTTGGTCTTCCTACCCTAAAACTAAAGTGGGTCCATCTTTTTGAACCTCTCGTATCTACGCAACACATCATTAGTAAAGGTAGATACAAGAGGTACCTCATCAATAGGTGTTATTAGTGGTTGTCCTACCTATATATAGGCCTCAAGAACCTGTTGTTGATCCAATGGCTAAACCCTAAATCATGTCTGGGAAGTACCCGATGTATCAACTTGGCTGCCTGCCTGTCCCAAAGTCTCAAGTACACCCGAAACCCTCAAAAGTGTATTATGAAGTAACGGTGCTTGATCACGCCCAAATTACATCTCCAAACCAAGGTATAATTAGTCTCAATTTCAAAACAAAATCTAATAATGGTTAGGGTCGATCCCATGAGGAATATTGTCTAGACTTTGAATAATCAAAGCAATTTCAAAGAATTAATCTACTTATTTCTAAAGGGGGATTTATGTTGTAAAAGCAAAGGTTAAAATCTATTCTAAGAAAAATCAACATGCAAGTGTTACTAATTTAGTGAGAGAAGTAACTAGGATATTGTAATCCCTATGAATTCCTAACCCAGTATAACCTAATAATTATAACCTTTTCTAATGTGTAGCATGCAAAACTGGTAAGTTATGCTCACCTAATTCCTTGGGCCGACAACTAGGAAAATATCACCACGCAACTTGGGTTGTCTACGAGTGTCGCATTACTGACCTTACCTTGGTCCCAATACATTCATCCCTTGGGTCATTCATGTTGATTAGACGAAAGTACTCACATTGAATCCTATTATTTATCCCTTATCTCATTCATTATTCCCTTGGGATGATGAGGAAGAATAAAGTGAGTTATAACGTTTGCTATCGTTAAAAAACATTTTAAATAAAGAGATAAATAATACATGCATACACACTTTTCAAGAATTATAAATTATTCAGTTTTACTTTGTTAGTTCTTCATGGTTCCCACAATCCTAGTTGTGGATTTAGCTACTCATATTCGTTGTAGATGAAGAAATCATGTTTGATATTTGCAAAATTAAACACTCACAAAGATTAATTGACAAACATAAAATCTAAAATCTTCACGTAAATTGCAATATCAAGATCCGAAAGTAAGCACAAAAAGTATCTTCTCAAAATCTCCTAGGACTACTAAAACGAAAGTAACAATATATGTTCTGATAGTCTGCACGTCTAAAAATAACTAAAAACCCTATGTATAAGCAAAGAAAGCCAAATCCTAAACTGATTAGGAAAATTAGATTCGGGACCATCCGCGATCTAATGTACGACATATAACTGGATCGATGGCTCATGCTGGGTTTCATAGACTGCTTTTTTGAAAATTGCCTTCCATGTATCAAACACCAATTATGGCTCGTAGGTTGGACTACAGGCCGTAAACCTCTTCGTCCTGTTAACTTTCAGAAACTCCGGACTTTTTCTTAGGTACAAGTCTAGGGGTCATGGAATGAACCACTACCCATCCTGGTAATCGTCATTTCTACTTCAGAAAATCTGTCCAACTCTTCATTAGGACCACAAACCTCCACCTACGACTCATGGATCAAACCACGACCCGCAGATGGTCTCGTACTTCACAAAAAAAAATTTAGATTTTGCAATCTTCACAAAAACCTCCTAAATCCTGTAATCCTGTAAAAATAACATAAAGACACATCAAATCCACTAACATCTATTAGAGAACACACAAAATTCAAAATTTAAAGCATTAAAAGTGTTGTATTTTGATGACACATCAACACCCTTAACTTAAAATATTTGTTTGTCCTCAAGCGACGGATTCAATATAACATAAGATGTACAATAAACATACAGATATCAATCTCATGGGATACATTGCATCTCAGTCAATCACAAGTACCCTCATGAACCATCAGTGCATATATAAGATATTTATCAAGCAAACTCATATGGATCAACACATGACAGAGAAACTTTAACATGCAAGGCAATATATATAAGTAATAATCACCGAATTAGTCTATGATTAAGAATGTAATTCAAGTAACCTTACAAAAAGAAGTCTCTTATCTCATACAAGTTCATGTATTCCTTTTTAATGCTAGGGACTAAACAAATACCCTCACACTCCAATTGATATTCGAATACCATGTTCAATACCATAGGCTTGCCCCTATATTCTCGACCGTGATATTCGACTAGTTAAACTAGGATCACTATCAGACTAACAAGGAATGTTCTAGATGGAAACATAATATCAAAATTATGCGATAATGCTCACACACACTTGGCACCGAATACACTATTAATGTGGACATTCAGATCATGTTTTCTCATCACAATTTAGCCCTATCCTATCATAAAAAAACAATGTCATCTACTAATCCAACATGGTTACTATCAAACTATCTACAAGTACCTCATTCCAAAAGGAATTTTAAAAACAACAGAGGGGTATCATTTTTCAATATAAATCAACATATGCCACATATGTCAGCACAATATGCTAAGAATACTACTTATACATCCTACACTGGATTCAGGACCATCTGTGAGCCAATGTACGAGCTGTAACTTGATCGTCGAACACTGCCTTCCATGTACGAGACACCAATTATGGCTTGTAGAATGGACTACGGATCATAAACCTCTTCTCCTATTAACTTTAAGAAATTCTACATTTTTTCTCATGAATAAGTCTATAGGTCATGGAATAAACCATGACTGGTCTTGTTAATCATCATTCCTACTTCAGAAAAACTTCCCAACTCTTCATTAAGGTCATGAATCTCTACCTATGGCTTGTAGATCAAACCACGACCTGTAGATGGTCTCGTACTTTAACAAAAAACTGCTAATTTTACAATCTTTGCAAGAACCTAATCCTTTAAAAACAACATAAAAACACATCAAAACGACTAATATTGCATAGAGAACACATAAAATTCTAAGTTTAAAGCATTAAAAATGTCGTATTTTTGTGGCACATCAGTGCTGCAATATACTCAAGAGGAACCTACTCCTCTCTGGGTTCCATGGCTAGCTCGGGGAAGATACCCCACTCATAATCTCTTGCCAGCATTGTTCCTCAATACCATCCTCTACCTCAACCTCTGGCTCAACCCATACCCTGAGTTAGGGTACCAATAGTAATCACAGGGGATGCCTCCCCTCGTCTAGTATTCATTATAGCTCTAGTCCTTACTATCTACCGAAAGGACACACGACCATTCAACATATAAGCAAAATTCATGCACAAATTTATTAGAAATAAGCAAAAGAGAATTTCCTAACAATCTTCATAACTTCTAAAGGATAAGTAACAAACGTCTTTACACTGATCCTTAAGACTCTACTGGATAGGGCTTCTACATACGTGAGACCTATAAACCTAGGGCTCTGATACCAAATTGGCACGACCCGAGGTTCGAGTGTGATGACACTCACCTAACCCAGCAAGACGAGTCAACACCAAACAATATGATACTCAGCGAATCTAAAGTAACCTAAAGTAAAGCAATGAAGAACACAAGTACTCCTATTCACCCAACCACATACCGACTAACTACACACCTGCACTAAACAACTCTCAGCATAACAAAAATATATAAACATAAACATATCATAAAACATAGTATTAGAACATGCAACTGAATTCCCGAAGCAAATGGTATAACAATTTATCAATAGTTGTAAGTAACCACATTATATATATAACAAAGTTTTCACAATAAACAAGGCTCATGTTTGTAACGACTCAAAAATTTCTGAATCTTGTGTCACTATTTGAGGGCTGATTGGAATCCATCTTGGTTAGCTTTCGAGTGTTCCACGTCTCCCGGGCATGACCGTCTTGGGAGAAGTAGTATTTGTTAATTTTGGCTTGAGGCCTTAAGGGAGTGCTGACTTTAAATGGCCATATCTCTTGGTACGGGATGAACTGTATGGGCCAAAACTATCAAATTGAAGTAATTGGAGTTATCTTCTCAATGCACTTGGTTTCACAGAATTCAGAGTTCAGAGGAAGAATTTATGACCTTTTTGGTGGGACTACATGCACGAGGATTTTCTTCTGGAAAATTGGCTAAGTCACTGCCTCACGGTAGGACCACGAGCCCTGGAGAGGGTCACGAACTATGAATCGGTCCGTGTGGAGAGGCAGTAAGTTTGCTAGGTTTAAGCCTAGGCTCCGGGCCAAAGAAGGCTCCACGGACCACTACACAGTCCGTGTGAAACGTTATGGTCCGTGAGCCAGATCGTGTGGGGTTCCAATGAGTGGCCAAGGCTTTGAGCCAAGGCCACGGGCTAAGACTCCATGGACCACTACACGGTCCGTGTGAGGCTTCAAGGTCCGTGTTGGGTACCGTATAGGTGACACCTCGAATATTTCTATCCATTGTAAAAATTGGTGATTTATTCCATGTGAGGTCTCACGATCAGGCTCACGAACCATGAGTCACTACACAGTCCGTGTAGTCCATTTCGTGAGTGATAGTTTCCAGTTTTGTTCTTATTTTATTAAGGGTAAAATAGTAATTTATAAATTAATCCTAAGTCATTTTAGTGTTTTAAAACTCTCCTGAATCCCTAATTTAACCCTATCCTTCATTATTCAAATTAAATTGCTCCAAATCCTCTCAAATTGCTCTCACGTTTAATTGAAGACAAGCTTAGGGATTAAGGGAAATTAAAGTATTCCTCAAATCTTCTTGTTCTTCTTGACTAATCCAGGTATGTGGGATTGATTCATGATTCCCCTTTTAACCATGAAGACCCAAAACTTCTCTTTCGTTAAATTTGATGAAATTTCACTTACTTTGGAATTGGGTCTTTCACTTTACAAAGAAATTAATTTGATTAAGTTGTAGGCTGTACTTTAGTGGTTATCTAAGATGAATTAAATCCCTAGTTGTCGAACCTCAATGATTTTATGAAGATTTTTTTTGCATTTTACCTTGGTTCTTCAATTCAAGTGTGGGTATTAAGAATTTTGTTTTAGTTAATAATTTTTACCATGCTTTGAGTATGAATTTATTTCTATGATGATTTACGTGCTGAAATCCAATACCCACGCTATTCAATGATCATCCATGCATTGCATTCATGAGCATGAAAGGGTTTAATTATGAAACTCTTGATACAATTTTGGTAAGACATGGGAATTGACTAGATTATGATCACATCTTGTCTTGTTATGGCTCTATGAGCATTTTTGGGTGTTTCACACCATCTTGTAATGTTAGAATGAGCTACTCTTATGCATTTGTCAATGGTTATGGTTCTTGGAACTCTTGTTTGGATTTTTAGCCTAATTATGGAAAGTCTTGAAATACGTTTTGGGCTAGTAGCCAACTTTGCATGTATTTTAACTTGAAGTTTTGAAACCTCCATTTTTAAAGCTTATTTATGTATATGTATTCCCATGGGATGAGACTTAGTACCGAGGAATTGGAGTCGGGGTGGACTATCTCCAAGAGTAAATACTACTTTCCGTCAAACCATGTGCTAACATGGGTATTCTACCTTATTGGGATTGACTTGTATTCCCCTTTTTATAGGGTTGACTTGGGACCTACCTAGTAAATAGTCTAATTCTATGTAGTAGCTCGCTTGGTCTCTCTTGTTATCGGTTGAGGTCACATCCCCACGATGATATGTAGGTTTGCATTCATGCATCATGACACTTCATGGCATCTTGTTATGATATTCCTTCTTTGTTCATATATATACATTCTTTCTACACGTATATGTGCCCTCGTCATCTAGCTTGTGTTAGGTTTATGTGCATTGCATACTCGCATACTAGTACATTATATGTGCTAATCCATATTCTTTTCTACATGATCTAACCATGTAGGGACTAGAGACGATATTCATCTACCGTCTGATGACTAGTCGTGATCCCAAACTTGCTATTGTGGTGAGCCCTATACTCCAAGGGCAAGCCTACTTTCTTCTAGCTTATGTTTTTAGTTTGTTTTATCTGTCGTATGACTTGAGGGTGAGCCCGGACTATGTCGAGGACCCCGATGATGTGTGT
This sequence comes from Solanum aculeatissimum, assembly GCA_038996855.1. NCBI lineage: Eukaryota > Viridiplantae > Streptophyta > Magnoliopsida > Solanales > Solanaceae > Solanum > Solanum aculeatissimum. The sequence continues at coordinate 13,786 of JBCEWC010004454.1, read as the reverse complement.
GATGATGCTAAGATGACTTGATCGAGGATTCTCTGGTTCTCCTTCGCCATGTCACATCTAGACCCCGCTTCTGGGTCGTGACAAGGTTATCAGCATATCACATTCTTTCAATAATTCAATATTAACAAAATACCAGTTCCCAAAGCATTCACAACTTCACACGTTATACATATACCAATATCCAAGGGTGAATGATAAGAGATGAAGTGAATATAATGAAATGTAAATCATGCAATCCAATATCAGATAGTCGTGATGCATGTCTGTCCTATGATACACATCCGTTGATCATATGAAAATGGAACCCATGAGAACCTCATATGGAACATATATCCATGAACAGTGTCGGCAAAGACCTTAGCCAATGCTCACATAACTAGAATATCACGTCGATCCTGCTGGTAAAAACCTCAGCTAATCATCATGTATCCATGAACATTGCTAGAAAAAACCTCGGCCAGTGTTCACATGACCAGTAGAAACCTCAACCATAACATCATCTGATAGAAATCTTGACCACCAATCCATATATTACCTTACGCATCTCTCGGTCATAGCCATCAAAAGTATCAATGCATATGTAAAAAGTGGATTCCATAGATGAAATCTCAATAATATCACAATATCAATCTCAGTACAATCTCAATATCAATACGAGTCTCAAATGATCACAATCTCATTATCAACACATCTTTAGCCAGAACCATTTTCCTTCGGCTTTTTATCATCAATGAAATATCAAGCAATGTATATCACTATAACATAATAGTCAATTCTCAAGTATAAGGAGAAGCAAGATATCCATGTAAATCATATATTTAACGAACAATATCAGATATTTCCACAATTATCATAAGTATTCCTATTTCCACAATTATTTGCACAAATCAAAGATTCACAACGTTTACAATCATTCAAACTGAATTTCCATGATTAAAGACTACAATACTATCAACCTAACCAATATTATGCCTCGAACCATCCAAATATATTTCTATAGGATAATACAAGGTTTGATCATACTTAACAAAGGGTTACAAGTCCATTTGCCCTAGAAAAAGTGTCATATCAAGTAAAATCCATATCTTTTACCCTTCCAATATAATTCAAACCACCATAATCTATTCAAATATAGCATCACAATCACATAACAAATCTAATGACACTAAAATCAATTAATTTGGGCGAAAAGGATATAATCGTAAAAAATCTCATGCCAGAAAAAGTCCCTAGAATTTGAAAATTAATACATGAAAAATTTCCCAGAGAAAGAAGGATCTCAACGGTGAAAATCGTATTAAAAAAGGAGTTAAAATAAGGTCAAAATAATCAATTTAGCATTAGGAATCAAAGTAAAAAAAATTCCCAATTTCTACAATTAAAAACCTCAAATTCTAAGTTAAAATCACAATTTAATCAATGAAAATTAAAGTAATAGGTTAAAAATTAGTTACCCAATAGTTTTGTCTTGAAATATCTTGAAGACTCTCTCAAAAACCGAGCTTGGAGGATTGAAAATGGTAGAAATAACAAAATCCACCACTTTAATATTTTAAACTGTCTCAGGTAAAATAACACTCCACGAACGCAAATAAAGATCCGCGAATGCAGACACTAAATTTGCCACTACACTCCGCGAATGTAGAGTGGTTTCAGTGAACGCGAAGGCCATGCAGGAAGCACTCCGCGAACGCAGAGGCCAAGGAAGGGGCACTCCGTGAATGCGAAACCCACCTCCACAAATGCAGAGGTGATAAGGGACAATACTACGTGAACGTAGAGGGCAACTAGGCGAACGCGAAGTACAATGTTACTTGCACCAGATATCAGCATAACGAGCAACTGCACATAACACAAAATTCACGAAAAGGACCCTCGAGATTCGTTCAGAACCCCATGACCACAAACCAACCAGGAACCCTACTAATGATGTTCCAGTCTCAAGGGAATTATTAGAATTTGATTCCAAGATTTCCTCCACCCGAACTCGAGAATGATCGTTCAAACTAGTTAAGGACTCAAATACTCAAAATAACTTTGGGAGCTCTAAAAATTATAATGAGATCATTTCTACCATTAGTTTCACCATCTGAAACTGTTGGAATTGTTGAAATTTCAATTTGAGCTTCCGAACATCGAATATTGACCAAAGTCAAACTATGATCCAAAATCAACTAAAAATATAACTTTGGGTTTAAAATCTCTATTCTAACTCCAAATTCAATTCCTTAAGTTCTTCTAGACAAGATTGTACATTCTGGAGCTAATGGAATCGACTAAATATTATTCTGACACTCGAAACTCAAGATGATCACAAAACTCAAAATTTTCAACTTTATGCCCTTAAAAACTCTTTCTTTCAAAAATCTAAATTTCTACAAGGTTTTCAAAATTCAACTTTTGGATTCAACCAAAAACGAATCATGATTGTTTTTAGGAAGGGATAAATAATAATTTTATCGAAAATACCAAAAATGACTTTCGAGATCATTACAATAATAAATTATGTAAACTAGCAAAGATAAGATAAAGGAGGGATCATGACCTAGATCAAATGAAGTATATTAAGTATGAAGACGAGAGAATTCTGGTAGAAGATGAACTTAGTGGAAGAAAAAGGCAGTCATACTTCCATAAACTCTTGAACAAAAAGAGGCACAAATATTGTGCTGGAGAAGTTAGAGAATTTAGAGATGTGTCACACCCCAAGAGGGTACCCTTGGCATGGTGGGCACTCAGAGACTATTGCTAGCCCCAAGAGAACCACTCGGCCTCATCACATTCGTTCAATCAGATTCTAATAGCAGAAGACATCAATAATAAAGAATACTCAACAAAATGAAATAAAATATGATAATCAAGGTCAAAGGACAAATAATCTATCCATAAACTAAGTAAAACTAGTTTGAAAGAGACTAGTCAAAAATAACATCCAATCATAACTCGACAGTCTAGCCTATGAAGCCTCTAAATATCTGACTAAGTGGTGGCAATGACAGGTCCATGACTATCTCAAAAAAAATAAAATAAGCCTAAACGCAAATCTAGAAAGAAACATAGTATCCTCCGAAAGTATAGGAGGACTCACCAATCAACTGAATATAAATAGGTCCTCAATGGAGCGCCTGCTGATGACCACTAGCACCTGTCTCTGCATCATGAAAAGATGCAGGCCAAAATGGATGCCAATACGTGGAATGTATGAGTATGTAAAATGACAGAATGAAACATGTAAAGGTAGAATAACATCAACTCAAAATAGCTCAACTCAAGAAAGTAGGGAACTCAATCATCAAGTCAAGATTCTAAAGTAAGAATACAGTTTAGACAATACCACTCACATACCATCTAATTCAATCCACTCAGAGTACTATCAAGGCTTATTTGGGAGTTTCTCTAACCGACAATCATCACCTATGAGTCAGTGACGATACAACAAAGTGATATCATTGCCATATCCATACAATACCTTGCCAGGATGGAAATACCATCAGTAGATCCATAATAATAATATCATGTTCTCTTTTTGGGATAAAAAGAAAGCATCCATTTTCATGGTTCAATCTTTTCCTACGTTGGCCACGTAGTTATTGCGTTCGAATTGAACTTACTCGTATTCAATTCCGTGCTCAACACTCCTCCCAAGACTCAACATGCTCATAAGACATCAAACCTATGGTTAACTCATTCATCTAGTCTCATTGGACATTCATCAACTCAATTCATCACATCAATTATCAACTCTTTAGTTATATTCTCTTAAGGTTCAACTCTTGACTCATAAAGGCTCAATCATGGATCAGTCTACCTCATAGCATCTAGTAAATCAAAAGTATAGTAAAAGTATTTAGGAACTCTATAAACGCTTTAGGCTGAAGTCATACTGATGCATACTCATTTAAATACAATGTATAAAAATAATAAGAATTCAGTGTTGTAGTAAGCGGATGATTGAGAAACACGTAGGGTTCATGTAGAAAAGCAAAAAACATCAATTTCAAGTAATTAATTCATAAAAACTGTAATTCATGCAAAATTATATAGAAATACATTAGAATTTAAGAAAAACCTTCAAGAAACCTTCATGGAATACTAAATTCACAATCAACTTCATCAACTCGGGTTATTGGGCACATGGAAGAATAAAATCCATGATTTAGTTAGCCTTAACAGGGTTTCGTAGATAAGCTTTGCTCTGCCAGTCGGTAGTAAAATGACTATAACTTTTGACTCTGAACTCCAAATGAGGTGAAACTAGTTGAGTTGGAAAGATACTCCAAAGGGCTTTCATTTGGTATAGGTCATGGGACATCTAATTCTATGTGTTCTAAGAGTTATGGTCATTTAAAGATTACCCTTGCATATTCTGACACTAGAAACTCAATTTATAGGAAACTTTTCAACTCAGCTAAGTGTTAGGAGTCTCTTATGACCCTAATACGCTTCACATATTTAAGAATGAGTCTCAAAACATAGGTGAATGTGAGAATAGAGCTAAGGAGTGTCACAAGATACTTCACAATTTTGGGTGTTGTAGGTATATTAAGGTTGAGAAGATTTACAGTGTTGCTCGTAAGATGTGTAAGGAAAGATTTACAAGACTAGACATGATTCCAATAGAATTTTGAAAGAGTGTAGGTAAAGTGGGTTTTGAGTGGCTTACTGGGTGGTTTAATGTCATTTTTAAAATGAAGAAAATGGCTAAAGAATGAATATGAAGTATGATGATTTTGTTATACAAAAATAAATTAAAGGTGATATTTGCAATCGGTACAACGTAATAAACTTGCTCAACGACACTATGAAAGTTTGAGAAGGGATGGTGGAAATCAGAGTGAGGAGGGGTGTATGACTATATCCATTAACCAGTTCTAATTCATGTCTAAATGCTCAACTACTGAAATCATTCATCTTGCAAGGAGGCTGGTAGAATAGTAAAGGAAGAGGAAGAAGGACCTATATATGGTAAACCCAAGAGAGGGATTGAGTTGTGTATAGATGATATTTGAGAAATTGAACATTTGTGAATTGGGTTGTGAATTATGGCATGTTTTTAAGAAATAAAACCTTGTAAATGGTGATTGTGTATTTCAAAGTAGATCCTTCCCATTGTGTGTAATAGATGATATTGATTAATAATTGCTTAAGTTTCGAGAAATTTGGCATTTATGTACTTATTGAGATGAATGTTGCCTCTATCTTTGTGGTTTGCCTACATGCATCCTTATATTTCATATCATGAGACTTGAGATGTTGTGAATTGTGGAACCACCTTTTTGAAATAAAAATGAGACATTTTCTGAAAAACTCTTGACCACAAGCTAGGTGGCAAGTGGATGTAGTACTGATATCATTTGGGCACAAACTGGGTGGTGAGGTAGTTGATACTTTGAGATTTTGGTGAGGTATATGATCTTCGAGGCCCCATGGGATCTGTTTGGAAGCCTTCGCTTGGTAGATGTATACGACAGGTTGTGCGATAGTCTTGACTCCACCGTACTACCATGCATTACATCACATTACATTCTTGCATTTGCATGACATTGATACTTGATATTTGAGCTATCTGATGATTCTTGCTGTATTTATACTATTAGTTTATTTAGTTTATGTCATTCTATAGAAATATACAACACCGATATCAGACTGAGAATTTTAATTTGCACGGGGAAGCATCCCTAGTTTATAGAATAATTTATTCAATTTTGAATACCCAATCGGTCAAACCTATTGGGTACATGTGGTTTGTACTCACTCCTACTTCTGTGTCTCTTGATACAAATTTTAGTTAGGGGAAATCACATGACGGTTCAGTTCTGGTGGTGAGATCCAGTGTTTTGGATCACTACTAGATCATATCTGTATTTTTTGCTTTTTACTTTATTTCAAAGATTGAGTGGTATGTACTAAATTCAGACCTTGTATTTGATGCTTTATATGCTCGTGATACCAGCTTTTGAGGTGAGTTTCATATTGTGGTTATTTCTCCCTTGTATTTTTCTTCTTAAATCTATGTCTTATGTTTGAGTTGGAATTTGAGATGTCTTTCTTTATGAACTTCATATTTTTTGGGCCGTGAAAATTTTCTCTTTCTGCCTTTTCTCTCATATATTTTATTAAATATCTTTTTGTTCTTCGCTCTTGGGCATCATATGTATTTTACTAAATATCTTTTTATCTTTCTCTCTTGGTGCATCACATGTTATTGATCATACTTAACAAAGGGTTACAAGTCCATTTGACCTAGAAAATGTGTCAAATCAAGTAAAATCCATATCTTTTACCCTTCCAATATAATTCAAACCACCATAATCTATTCAAATATAGCATCACAATCACATAACAAATTTAATGACACTAAAATCAATTAATTTGGACGAAAAGGGTATAATGGTAAAAAATTTCATACCAGAAAAAGTCCCCAGAATCTGAAAATTAATACATGAAATTTTTTCCAGAGAAAGAAAGATTTCAACGATGAAAATCGTATTAAAAAAGGAGTTAAAATAAGGTCAAAATAATCAATTTAGCATTAGGAATCAAAGTCCAAAAAATCCCCAATTTCTACAATTAAAAACCTCAAATTCTAAGTTAAAATCACAATTTAATCAATGAAAATTAAAGGAATAGGTTAAAAATTAGTTACCCAATAGTTTTTTCTTGAAAAATCTTCAAGTCTCTCTCAAAACCCGAGCTTGGAGGATTGAAAATGGTAGAAATAACAAAATCCATCACTTTAATATTTTAAACTGTCTCAGGTAAAATAACACTCCACGAACACAAATAAGGATCCGCGAATGCAGACACTAAATTTGCCACTACACTCCGCGAATGTAGAGTGGTTTCAGCGAACGCAAAGGCCATGCAGGCAGCACGCCGCGAATGCAGAGGCCAAGGAAAGGGAACTCCATGAATGTGGAACCCACCTCAACAAATGCAGAGGTGATAAGGGACAATACTATGTGAACGCAGAGGGCAACCCCGCGGACGCGGAGTACAATGTTACTTGTACCAGATATCAGATAAACGAGCAACTGCACACAACACAAAATTCACGAAAAGGACCTTTGAGATTCGTTTAGAACTCCATGAGCACAAACCAAATAGGAACCCTACTAATGATGTTCCAGTCTCAATGGAACTATTAGAATTTGATTCCGAGGTTTCCTCCACCCGAACTCGATAATGATCATTCAAACAAGTTAAGGACTTAAATATTCAAAATAACTTTGGGAGCTCTAAAAATTATAACGAGATCATTTCTACCATTAGTTTCACCATCTGAAACTGCTGGAATTGTTGAAGTTTCGATTTGAGCTTCCGAACATCAAATATTGACCAAAGTCAAACTATGATCCAAAATCAACTAAAAATATAACTTTGGGTCTAAAATCTCTATTTTAACTACAAATTCAATTCCTTAAGTTCTTCTAGACAAGATTGTACATTCTAGAGCTAATGAAATCGACTAAATATTATTCTGACACTCGAAACTCAAAATGATCACAAAACTCAAAATTTTCAACTTTATGCCCTTAAAATCTCTTTCTTTATCAAAACTCTAGATTTCTACAAGGATTTCAAAATTCAACTTTTGGATTCAACCAAAAATGAATCATGGCTGTTTTTAGGAAGGGAAAAATAATAATTTTATCAAAAATACCAAAAATGACTTTCGAGATCATTACAATAATAAATTATATAATCTAGCAAAGACAAGATAAAGAAGGGATCATGACCTAGATCAAATGAAGTACATTAAGTATGAAGACTAGAGAATTCTGGTAGAAGATGAACTCATTGGAAGAAAAAGACAGTCATACTTCCATAAACTCTTGAACAAAAAAAGGCACAAATATTGTGATGGAGAAGTTGGAGAATTCAGATATGTGTCACACTCCAGGAGGGTACCCTTGGCGTGGTCAGCACTCAGAGATTATTGGTAGCCCCAAGAGAACCACTCGGCCTCATCACATTCGTTCAATCACATTCGTTCAATCACATTCTAATAGCGGATGACATCAATAATAAAGAATACTCTACAAAATGAAATGAAAATATGATAATCAAGGTCAAAGGATAAATAATCTATCCATCAACTAAGTAAAACTAGTGTGAAAGAGACTAGTAAAAAATAACATCCAATCATAACTCGACAATCTAGTCTATAAAGTCTCTAAATATCTGACTAAGTGGTGATAATGACAGGTCCATGACTACCTCAAAATAAAATAAAATAAGCCTAAACTCAAATTTAGAAAGCAACATAGTATCCTCAAAAAGTATAGGAGGACCCACCAATACACTGAATATAAATAGGTCCTCAACGGAGCGCCTGCTAATGACCACTAGCACCTGTCTCTGCATCATGAAAAGATGCAGGCCTAAATGGACGCCAATACGTAGAATGTATGAGTATGTAAAATGACAGAATGAAACATGTAACGGTAGAATAACATCAACTCAAAATAGCTCATCTCAAGAAAGTAGGGAACTCATTCATAAAGTCAAGATTCTAAAGTAAGAATACAGTTTAAACAATACCACTCATATACCATCTAATTCAATCAACTCAGAGTACTATTAAGGCTTATTTGGGAGTTTCTCTAACTGACAATCATCACCTATGAGCAAGTGATGATACAACAAAGCGATGTCTTTTCCATATCCATCCAATACCTTGCCAGGATGGAAATCCCATCAGTGGATCCACAATAATAATATCATGTTCTCTTTTTGGGACAAAAAAGAAGCATCCATTTTTATGGTTCAATCCTCTCCTACGTTGGCCACGTAGTTATTGAGTTCGAATTGAACTTACTCTTATTCTATTCGGTGCTCAATACTCCTCCCAAGACTCAACATGCTCATAACACATCAACCCTATGGTTAACTCATTCATCTAGTCTCATTGGGGATTCATCAACTCAATTCATCACATCAATTATCAACTCTTTGGTTATATTCTTTTAAGGTTCAACTTTTGACTCATAAAGGCTCAATCAAAGACTAGTCTAACTCATAACATCTAGTAAATAAAAAGTATAGTTAAGTATATAGGAACTCTATAAACTCTTTAGGCTCAAGTTATACTCATGCATACTCATTTAAATACAATGTATACAAATAATAAGAATTCATTCTTGTAGTAAGCGGGTGGTTGAGAAACACGTAGGGTTCATGTAGAAAAGCAAAAGCATCAATTTCAAGTATTTGATTCATAAAAACTGTAATTCATGCAAAATTATATAGAAATACATTAGAATTTAAGAAAAACCTTCAAGAAACCTTCATGGAATACTCAATTCACAAACATCTTCATCAACTCGGGTTATGGGGCACATGGAAGAATAAAATTCATATTTTAGTTAGCCTTAAATACCTAAAAATTTATGTCTTGGAACAACTTTGAAGAATACTCAAGCACTTTCTTCGAACCCTAGCCTTTTTCTCTTTTGAAACCTTGTTCTAAGTTTGGACGGTGTATTTTAGAGTAAAAAGGATGTACTGACATGTTTGGGGATTTATTTTGGTATAAAAGTGTTACATCTAGGCTTTAAAAGGGTGGAAAAATACCAAAATAAACCTTTAAAAAAGGCTATAAAAAGTGGTCTACGGGCCCATCTATGGCCCGTAGAAAGTTCAATGACCCGTAGGGACCCTTCCGTAAACGTTTGGGTAAATTTTGAGGTTACTGGAACATTCTACGAGACCAAACCACGACCCATAGATTAATTTATGATCCGTAGATAGATTCGTGAAGTCTAGGGCTCAAAATTGGATTTTAAGGACTTTTTCTATGAGCGTAACAAATGGCTCGTACTTTAATCCATGACCCGTAATAGGGTTTCGTAGATGATCATTGTTGTGGTAGTCGGTAGTAAAATGGTATAACTTTTGACTCTGAACTCCAAATGAGGTGAAACCAGTTGAGTTGGAAAGATAATTCAAAGGGCTTTCATTTGGTAGGCCACGAGATATCTAATTCTATGTGTTCTAAGAGTTATGGTCATTTAAAGCTTACCCTTCAATACTCTGACACTAGAAACTCAATTTATAGGAAAGTTTTCAACTCAGCTAAGTGTTAGGAGTCTCTTATGACCCTAATACGCTTCTCATATTTAAGAATGAGTCTCAAAACATAGGTGAATGTGAGAATAGAGTTATGGGGTATCACAAGATGCTTCAGAATTTTGGGTGTTGTAGGTATATTAAGGTAGAGAAGGTTGAGAGTGTTGCTCGTAAGATGTGTAGGAAAGATTAACAAGACTAGACATGATTCCAATAGAATTTTGAAAGAGTGTAGGTAAAGTGGGTTTTGAGTGGCTTACTAGGTGATTTAATATCCTTTTTAAGATGAAGAAAATGGCTAAATAATGAATAAGAAGTATGATGATTTCTTTATACAAAAATAAATTAAAGGTGATATTTGCAATCGGTACAATGTAATAAACTTACTCAACGACACTATGAAAGTTTCAGAAGGGATGGTGGAAATCAGAGTGAGGAGGGGTGTATGACTATGTCCATTAACCAGTTCTAATTCATGTCAAAATGCTCAACTACTGAAATCATTCATCTTGCAAGGAGACTGGTGGAATAGTACAAGAAGAGGAAGAAGGACCTATATATGGTAAACCCACGAGAGGGATTGAGTTGTGTATAGATTATATTTGAGAAACTGAACATTTGTGAATTGGGTTGTGAATTATGGCATATTTTTAAGAAATAAAAGCTTGTAAAAGGTGATTGTGTATTTCAAAGTAGTTCTTTCCCATTGTGTGTAATAGATGATATTGATTAATAATTGCTTAATTTTCGAGAAATTTAGCATTTAGTGTACTTATTGAGATGAATGTTGCCTCTATCTTTGTGCTTTGCCTGCATGCATCCTCATATTTCATATCATGAGACTTGAGATGTTGTGAATTGTGGAACCACCTTTTTGAAATAAAAATGAGACATTTTCTGAAAAACTCTTGACCACAAGCTAGGTGGCAAGTGGATGTAATACTGATATCATTTGGGCACAAACTGGGAAGTGAGGTAGTTGATACTTTGAGATTTTGACGAGGTATATGATCTTCGAGGCCCCATGGGATCTGTCTGAAAGCCTTCGCTTGGTAGGTGTATACGACAGGTTGTGCGATAGTCTTGACTCCACTGTACTACCATGCATTACATCACATTACATTCTTGCATTTGCATGACATTGATACTTGAGATTTGACCAATCTGATGATACATGTTGCATTTATACTATGAGTTTATTTTATTTATGTCATTCTATATAAATATACAACACCGATATCAGGCTGAGAATTTTTATGTGCATGTGGAAGCATCCCTAGTTTATAGAATAGTTTATTCAATTTCGAATACCCAGTCGGTCAAACCTATTGGGTACATGTGATATGTACTCACTCCTACTTCTTTGTCCCTTGATACAAATTTTAGTTAGGGGAAACCACATGACGGTTCAGTTCTGGTGGTGAGATCCAGTGTCTTGGATCACTACTAGATCCTATCAGTATTTTTTGCTCTTTACTTTATTTCGAAGATTGAGTGGTATGTACTAAATTCAGACCTTGTATTAGATGCTTTTTATGCTCGTGATACCAGCTTTTGGGGTGAGTTTCATATTGTGGTTATTTCTCCCTTGTATTTTTCTTCTTTAATCTATGTCTTATGTTTGAGTTGGAATTTGAGATGTCTTTCTTTATGACTTTGATATTTTTTGGGCCGTGAAAACTTTCTCTTTCTGCCTTTTCTCTCATATATTTTATTAAATGTCTTTTTGTTTTTCGCTCTTGGGCATCATATGTATTTTACTAAATATCTTTTTATCTTTCTCTCTTGGTGCATCAAATGTTATTTGTGTCTCTGCAAGTGAAATGTAGCGTTTTCTACAAATTATGAGATGACAATCATGACATGAGAGAGTTTTGAGAAATTCTTCACACGATTAATATGTTCTAAAGTATTTGTTTTTAATAATAATATTTATATTTGACTAGACTTTCTCTTTCTCTTTTGCTTTTTTCCAAATGTGTTTTGTTCAATGTATTTTTTTTATACTTTTGGTACATCGCATGTAGTTTGTTAAATGTCTTTTTGTTTTTCTCTCTAGGGATATCACATGTTATTTGTGTCTTTTTCCAAGAGAAAATATTATGATATGGGAGAGTTTTGATAAATACTTCACACATTTAACATGTTGTTGGATATTATATTTTATAATAATATTTATGTTTGACTAGATTTTTTGAATGTTTCATGACTAAATTGACTATCTTGAGATTTGGAAAGTAATAATAATGTTTGACTTGATTTTTTTGGATGTTTCATGTTTGAATTGACTATTTGGGATTCACAAAATATTAATTTCTCCTTTAGATTATTCCAAAACTTTTTGAAGAATTCTTTAGTAAAACCCCTTGTTATATATATGTATGAAGTAACGCCTAAGAATGCAAGTTTAGTGGAAATTATAAACAAGAAATAGAATAAAAATTCCTTCTTTGATTCTACCTTTTCCCCTTGCAAAATAAAAAATTAATTAAAGATGTTGATAGATCCTGATAAGCCTCCAACATTTTGCAAGATTTTACTATCTCCACAAACCTTCAAGAGTAAAATGGTATGTTTGTCAATTTTTTTTGTTCTTTCTTTTTTGGGAGGTTCTTGAACCCTAAGGAATTTGGACATAGTAGGTACTAGATCGATCATAGATTTTCAAATATTTTTAATTTTACTTGAAAATTATTGAATTTAAATTGAAGATGAAATTGTGTTTGATTTTATTTTGGAAAGAAGAGACGACGACACTTTTTATTTGAAAAAATTTATGAAGATGAAGTTGGAAAATAAGTTTATATTCAAGTTTAAATCTTTTTGTTCATTTGCTAAATTCGATTTGTCAGAAAGTGTCGTCTTGTTTCATCAAAGAAAATAAGAAAATGTTGTCCAAGGCTTGCTTATTGAAAACGGACGTGGCTGGAATGCGTTGGGAAGTAAGGATAGTGAGAGAAAAGCCCAATTACTTTATAGGTGAAGGAGATTGGACACAGTTTGTGATTCATCACCAACTGAAGCAAGGGGACCTTTTGTTATTTTGTCTCGTTGAAAAATTGATGTTCCATGTTCAGCCATACACAAAGAAGCAAGTTATTTATGAGAAATTTAGTAGTAGCTCTGAAGAGGAGACTACCAATGCGACAGGCAAAAAGAAGGCACATGAAGGGCAACATAGTTGTGATGGTAAAGTTTCTATGAAGTTTGTTCCAAGGCATTTACCAATGCGAAGGGCAAAGCAAAATCATAAGGTTATATCAATAGCCTCAACAAGATCCAATAAATCCTGACAGAAATAATGAATTATCTAGTGTTGTTGAATAGGGTTTAAGAAGAAGACAAGAAGAAAATACTTCAAGTTACTTTAGATGAACATTCTATTTATTTTAGTTTATGCAATTGTAAAAGAATGTTTGAGGTCGATAACTCAACATTCTTCTTATTGTTATATTTTTGTATTATTTAAGTATTCTCACTTGTAATATCATCATATTACAAACTCTGTGATGATCACAAAACACCTAGTGGCACTCCTCACCCCATCTTTTACAAAAGCAGTTCTTCCTTAGATGAATTATGCCATCTTGTAAGAACTTTCCTCATGTTCCTTCTTTAATTTCTCTTTTCGATATTGAATTAACTCACGGATCCCCAATTCCATTTTAGTGCAACAACAGTTTCCCTCCTTGTTAACTGTTGATTTAGATCCCAG